>JANAVB010042820.1:6330854-6448354 GCA_029216955.1 Iris pallida | reverse complement strand
ACTCTGAATGATCTAGCACATGGCTGGGATCCGAAACATATCTCCTCAGCTGAGATACATGAAAGACATCGTGAACTCCTGCTAGATTGGGTAGAAGTGCAACTGTAATACGCATATCTCGTATTACGTATTTGGAATACGTGTACGTATTTTGATCCGTATTGCATGTCTCCCTGCTTAATTTATTTTGGCATTTCATTGATGGGTTTATCTTGGTTCGGTTCGGTTTATTGGCTTGGTTCGGTTTTGCTTGATTTTATGTGAACCACTCCCACCTACCACCACTCCCACCATAAATATCAATCCTACTCTCTTTCTTCCATTATTACTCATTACTCATTTCTTCTTCTCCATCTTTACTCTTCACCTATCAGGAGAGAGAGAGAGCTTAGGCAAGTGCATCTTGCTTCATGGAGGAACCCTATTTTTATTGTTCCACTGTCTTTCTCATGTGTTTCTAACCCACTTTAGTACTTAGCACTTTTCATTTCTGTGGTTAATTTCTTGTAGATCTAGCTTTGTGGTATTTTCGGTTCTCACAAGTTTTGATCTAACAAACCTGCATATTTTTGCTATTTGATGGTTCCATGTTGTAGAGAATTTCGTTCTACCCCATCTTGACCTATGGAAGTTCGAATTTGGACTCTGGATGGCAAATTTATAGAGCTTGGAAGCAAGGCTTCATGGTGTCTTCTTCTCAGAAAGTGGAGAAGAAGAACAGTTCTCTGACCGCATGGCCATTTAATTAAATTAATTATTTTGGGCGCATGAGCCTTTCCTTGCACAACCGCATATGGCACTGCTTAGCTGGCATGGCCACAATTGTTTGCATTGGCCGCATAAGAATTTTTGTATGGCTTTTATTATTATTATTTAATATAATAATTGCTGGTCGCAAAAGAAAATATTTGTGAGCCGCATGAATTCTTGCTGGCCGCATATGGGAGCAAATGAGCCGCATGGCTTGCTTTTATTATTTTTCATGCATCAGCACTAAGTGCTTGCATTGGGAGCAAAAGTTGGCCGCATGACTTTGCTTTTATTATTTGCATGCATAGCCATTCATTAGAACACTTGGCCACATGCATTAGCATGCAGTGAGCTGGCCGCATGGCCATTCACTAAAATCAGCCGCATATGGCATTAGCCTTAGCCGCATGCCTATAGCTAATGCATTAATTTAATGCATGTAAAGCATACATGCATGCATATATATAACTAGTTTCAGCCACATGTCGTAATTAATGCATGCAAGGCTTGCACGCTAACATATTTAGCATCAGATTTGCTTACGCATTTATTAATGCATGATTAAATAATGCATTAGCCATTAAAGTAAAGCATTGCCTGTATTAATAATTAGCATACATGTAATAGCAATTGAATTGCATGCAATGCATGCATCAGCATGTGCTTACATGCTTATGTATTAAGGGGTTGGCCGCATGGGATTTAATGGGTGGCCGCATAGCCTATTCTGTTCATTATTATCATTGCATGCACTTTTCATAAATAATGCATGGCCTAGTACTCAGCCGCATATGGCATATATGTTGCATGGCCATAATTTGCTTGGCTTGGCCGCATGGCCATTGTACTTTTGGACTTTGAATTTAATATTGGCCGCATGGCCCCTTCCACTGGCATGGCTTATTATATACATGTAATCATTGCTTCATGTGGATCATTAATTAAATGGTTCACGTGAACTTTCCTTCCTTGCTGCATTGATTGTTGGGTCCCACTTGGCTTGAATATATATAATTTAGGCCACAAGGCCTCTGTACTTGAGTGGCCACGTGCCTTTTTTGCTTGAATGTAAGTTTGCATTTAATGAGGGTCCCACTATCTTTTGTCTTATTTGCTTGTATGCATTCTTGGCCGCATGACCCCTTCAGTTATTTTCTGGCCGCATGGGTGGCTCTCCCACTCTCTTTGGCCGCATGTATGTTCTCCCACTTTTGGGCCGCACGGGGTCCACTTTGATTGTTTAAATGTTTTATTTGCCTGAATTGTGGTCAGAATTTCTTCCCACTCCCAACATGAAAGTTGTAGAATTTTTTCTTGGCTTCGAGAATATATATATTATATATATATTATTATTTAATTGCGTAAGTTTCTCCCTTCCTTGATAAATGACATGACTTGATAGTGACCCGCCGTGGTGCACTCCTGACAAGATAACTTGACCTGACAAATTTGACATGATAACTTGACATGATAATTCTTGATAGTGGCCCGCCGTGGCGCACTCTTGATATGATAAACCTGACATGATATTTCTCGAAATGCTGTTGCGACGGCTAACATGACACGACAAGATTGAATGGCCTGGACACCGTGAACGATTGTGCTTGTACAAATGAACCCGTCTTGTCTTGCATCATGTCTAGGACGGAGGCCCCTGAGTACCATGGTCAGGGGTATCCACTGAAATTGACTAAGGCTAATAACTAGAATAATTCAGTAGTCATAAGAGATTTCTCCAGTTACAGGCGATCCTGTTATCTCGGCCACAATTGTTTGGACTTGTAGCCTGCCGTCGAGTAGGACACATATCCAGCCCACTGTCATATGGGACACTTCATGAAACAATTTCTATGCATACTGTCATGTGTTGTACACCAAGCTACCTAATAATTATTGATAACTACTTAATGAATCCAAGTCGCCTGGATAACCTGGATTAGCTGCAGGGCTTGTGGCTGGAGGAACATCTCATTGCATATTGCTAGTAACTAGGCCTGTGATAACCCTAGTTAGTTAAAGTATCAAGCCGTACTCTTTGCTTGGCCGTGATTGTTGGATGAGGAATAATCAGTCTAGTCTTGTCTTGATCCTGTACAAGATTGTTACTTGACCCGATTTTTTATTTTATCTTGCCGATAAATGGTAGGAGAAACCAAGTTCTGTTCAGACGAAGGGTTACAACCCCGGTCCTTGTTTGGTTTACGGATTGTAACCTGGTTATCTGAATAGTCCCATGGTTATCTCATCGTATATCACCCGTCATGCTTTCCTTAATTACTGTCTTTTATTATGCAATTATATTCTTGTGCTAATTTGCTGGTTTTAGTTCCTAAGTGAAGCCTCCTTTGTGGCACTTGCTTTTTCTTGGGTCTGACCCAGCTGGTTTTGTATGACCAGATACCGGAGCAGCACCAGAGGATCTATCGACTTTCCAGCCACATGGAGACCACTAGACGAAATCCTGGCAACGAGTGGGTTTATTTTGGCTCTCTCACTCTATTGTAAAATTATTCTTTTGAGGCGTTTAGCCGCCGAACAAGTGTTAGCTCGTGTACTTTTTTACTTATTGTCTGCCTACGGGCTGTAACATGATTGGCAACCTAGGGTTGATCATGTATGACTAAACTCTTGCTAGTCCTCATATTTTGTAACGACTAGCTTCATGATCAGCTGAATATGTAATGTTTGGGACGCCTTACTATTGTATATTTGGTGATCTTACATCTTGTAATATTCACTTATTTGCTTGTGATTGAGACACTAGGCTTGTTATTGACCATAGGAGACTGATGGCTTATAGATAAACCCTCATATATCTAGACAGCCGTGACCGTATAGTGGAGTGGATCCCATTTCATTATACGTAGCTGGCTATGTTTGCCCCCGCTTTCCAGTATTCTGGTTCTGGGGCGTGACATGGTTTAAGTGGTGGCCCATGCAGGTCTTGTAAATCAAGATATGTGAGGGTTTACCGAATAGATGTCTCAATCAGCACTCGCCCTTGATCTCTGCTCGTACTCTCTGAATTCTTGAAATTCTTGTCCTGATCACATGCTTGTATCCTTGATCTGTCTTGGTCCTTCCTTATTGTTCCCTATGTCGTTTTTTTCAGTGGCATTGTTTCTGGCCCTGCCGATCAGCAAGGCGGAGTGCCTCCCGTGGACCAGCAGCAACATGGAGATCAAGCCCAGCATTCAGGAGTAGCTTCCAGAGTTATACCTACAGAGGGTCCAGAGCCACCAGTCCAGCCAGTTCAGCCTGCAGATCCTGATGATGGCACTTTGATGGGTTTCATCAGGACATTATTAGACCGAGCCCAACGATTCCAGCAGGAGCTCCATCTCGAGATTTTGTCGACAGTGGAGCAGTTTGAGCATCAGACTTTTGATGCGGTATTGAGAGCAGCTAGGAGGCATGAGTATACCTCCCAGAGGATTGTGGACAGGACCGGAGGTCGAAAGCGATCTCACGGACAGATGAATCAATCGTCAGCCCCAGTCCCGGCAGCTAGAGCTTTGACCATTGGAGCTCCGAGAAGGGCAGCTTCAGTGACGTCGGTTCAGCATTCAACCCCGACGCATCCTCAGCAGCAGAAGCAGAAGCACTCTTCCGCGGTGGGATGTTCTCATTGCGGGAAGCCCGTCCATGTAGTAACAGAATATCGTAGGGCGCAGGGATTGTGCCTGGCTTGTGGAGCAGCAGATCATAAGGTTGGGTCCTGCCCGAACAGGGGGAGTTCATCATCAGCTTTCTCTGGTCCTTCAGTTAGAGGACCCGCTCCAGTCCAGCAGCAGCATCAGTACCCGTTCCCGGAGCCATTGTCGATGCAGGCCCAGGCATTCCAGCAGTAGAGACCGCAGCAGTATGTCCAGGTCCAAGCTCAGATTCAGAACCAGCAGAGAGGTTCCTAGCAGGATATCTTTCCTCTTCCTCGTACCTTCAAATTCCTTGCTTGCATGATTGATTGTTTGATTGGTTGCTTAGTATAGCTTGTCATTGCAATCTCTAGCCACTTGATTAAATTTCGAGGACGAAATTCTTTTAAGGTGGGTAGAGTTGTAATGTCCATATCTCGTATTACGTATTTAGAATACGTGTACGTATTTTGATCCGTATTGCATGTCTCCCTGCTTGATTTATTTTGGCATTTCATTGATGGGTTTATCTTGGTTCGGTTCGGTTTGTTGGCTTGGTTCGGTTTTGCTTGATTTTATGTGAACCACTCCCACCTACCACCACTCCCACCATAAATATCAATCCCACTCTCTCTCTTCCATTATTACTCATTACTTATTTCTTTTTCTCCATCTTTACTCTTCACCTATCAGGAGAGAGAGAGAGCTTAGGCAAGTACATCTTGCTTCATGGAGGAACCCCATTTTTATTGTTCCACTGTCTTCCTCATGTGTTTCTAACCCACTTTAGTACTTAGCACTTTTCATTTCTGTGGTTAATTTCTTGTAGATCTAGCTTTGTGGTATTTTTGGTTCTCACGAGTTTTGATCTAACAAACCTACATATTTTTGCTATTTGATGGTTCCATGTTGTAGAGAATTTCGTTCTACCATATCTTGACCTATAGAAGTTCGGATTTGGACTCTGGATGGCGAATTTATGGAGCTTGGAAGCATGGCTTCATGGTGTCTTCTTCTCAGAAAGTGGAGAAGAAGAACAGTTCTCTGGCCACATGGCCACTTAATTAAATTAATTATTTTGGGCGCATGAGCCTTTCCTTGCACAACCGCATATGGCACTGCTTAGCTGGCATGGCCACTATTGTTTGCATTGGCCGCATAAGAATTTTTGTATGGCTTTTATTATTATTATTTAATATAATAATTGCTGGCCGCATAAGAAAATATTTGTGAGCCGCATGAATTCTTGCTGGCCACATATGGGAGCAAATGAGCCGCATGGCTTGCTTTTATTATTTTTCATGCATCAGCACTAAGTGCTTGCATTGGGAGCAAAAGTTGGTCGCATGGCTTTGCTTTTATCATTTGCATGCATAGCCATTCATTGGAACACTTGGCCGCATGCATTAGCATGCAGTGAGCTGGCCGCATGGCCATTCACTAAAATCAGCCGCATATGGCATTAGCCTCAGCCGCATGCCTATAGCTAATGCATTAATTTAATGCATGTAAAGCATGCATGCATGCATATATATAACTAGTTTCAGCCACATGTCGTAATTAATGCATGCAAGGCTTGCACGCTAACATATTTAGCATCAGATTTGCTTAAGCATTTATTAATGCATAATTAAATAATGTATTAGCCATTAAAGTAAAGCATTGCCTGCATTAATAATTAGCATACATGTAATAGCAATTGAATTGCATGCAATGCATGCATCAGCATGTGCTTACATGCTTATGTATTAGGGGTTGGCCGCATGGGATTTAATGGGTGGCCATATGGCCTATTGTGTTCATTATTATCATTGCATGCACTTTTCATAAATAATGCATGGCCTAGTACTCAGCCGCATATGGCATATATGTTGCATGACCATAATTTGCTTGGCTTGGCCGCATGGCCATTGTACTTTTGGACTTTGAATTTAATATTGGCCGCATGGCCCCTTCCACTGGCATGACTTATTATATACATGTAATCATTGCTTCACGTGGATCATTAATTAAATGGTTCACGTGAACTTTCCTTCCTTGCTGCATTGATTGTTGGGTCCCACTTGGCTTGAATATATATAATTTAGGCCACAAGGCCTCTGTACTTGAGTGGCCACGTGCCCTTTTTTGCTTGAATGTAAGTTTGTATTTAATGAAGGTCCCACTATCTTTTGTCTTATTTGCTTGCATGCATTCTTGGCCGCATGACCCCTTCAGTTATTTTCTGGCCGCATGGGTGGCTCTCCCACTCTCTTTGGCCGCATGTATGTTCTCCCACTTTTGGGCCGTACGGGGTCCACTTTGATTGTTTAAATGTTTTATTTGCCTGAATTGTGGTCAGAATTTCTTTTCACTCCCAACATGAAAGTTGTAGAGTTTTTTCTTGGCTTCGAGAATATATATATTATATATATATATATTATTATTTAATTGCATAAGTTTTTCCCTTCCTTGATAAATAACATGACTTGATAGTGACCCGCCGTGGTGTACTCCTGACAAGATAACTTGACCTGACAAATTTGACATGATAACTTGATATGATAATTCTTGATAGTGGCCCGCCGTGGCGCACTCTTGATATGATAAACCTGACATGATATTTCTCGAATTGCTGTTGCGACGGCTAACATGACACGACAAGATTGAATGACCTGGACACCGTGGACGATTGTGCTTGTACAAATAAACCCGTCTTGTCTTGTATCATGTCTAGGACGGGGACCCCTGAGTACCACGGTCAGGGATACCCACTGAAATCGACTAAGGCTAATAACTAGAATAATTCAGTAGTCATGAGAGATTTCCCCAGTTACAGGCGATCCCGTTATCCCGGCCACAATTGTTTGGACTTGTAGCCTGCCGTCGAGTAGCGCACCTTTCCAGCCCACTGTCATGTGGGGCACTTCATGAAACAATTTCTATCCACACTGTCATGTGTTGCACACCAAGCTACCTAATAATTATTGATAACTGCTTAATGAATCCAAGTCGCCTGGATAACCTGGATTAGCTGCAGGGCTTGTGGCTGGAGGAACATCTCATTGCATATTGCTAGTAACTAGGCCTGTGATAACCCTAGTTAGTTAAAGTATCAAGCCGTACTCTTTGCTTGGTCGTGATTGTTGGATGAGGAATAATCAGTCTAGTCTTGTCTTGATCCTGTACAAGATTGTTACTTGACCCGATTTCTTATTTTATCTTACCGATAAATAGTGGGAGAAACCAAGTTCTGTTCAAACGAAGGGTTACAACCCCGGTCCTTGTTTGGTTTACGGATTGTAACCTGGTTATCTGAATAGTCCCATGGTTATCTCATCGTATATCACCCGTCATGCTTTCCTTAATTACTATCTTTTATTATACAATTATATTCTTGTGCTAATTTGCTGGTTTTAGTTCCTAAGTGAAGCCTCCTTTGTGGCACTTGTTCTTTCTGGGGTCTGACCCAGCTGGTTTTGTATGACCAGATATCGGAGCAGCACCAGAGGATCTACCGACTTTCCAGCCACATAGTGACCACTAGACGGAATCCTGGCAACGAGTGGGTTTATTTTGGCTCTCCCACTCTATTGTAAAATTATTCTTTTGAGGCGTTTAGCCGCCGAGCAAGTGTTAGCTCGTGTACATTTTTACTTATTGTCTGCCTACGGGCTGTAACATGATTGGCAACCTAGGGTTGATCATGTATGACTAAACTCTTGCTAGTCCTCACATTTTGTAACGACTAGCTTCATGATCAGCTGAATATGTAATGTTTGGGACGCCTTACTATTGTATATTTGGTGATCTTATATCTTGTAATATTCAATTATTTGCTTATGATTGAGACACTAGGCTTGTTATTGACCATATGAGACTGATGGCTTGTAGATAAACCCTCATATATCTAGACAGCCGTGACCGTATAGTGGAGTGGATCCCATTTCATTATACGTAGCTGGCTATGTCTGCCCCCGCTCTCCAGTATTCTGGTTCTGGGGCATGACAGCAACCCTGTAAGCTACCTCTCCGATCCTGCCAAGTATTTCGAACGGTCCGATGCATCTGGGGCTCAGCTTGCCTCCTCATCCGAACCGGATTGTCCCTCTAGTAGGTGATATCTTCACTAGCACCATATCACCGTCAGTGAACTCCATCGGTCTGCGACTTGCATCGGCCCAGTGTTTCTGCCTGTCCTGAGCTACTCTGAGCCTGTCTCTGATCATCCCGACCTTCTCTGCTGCATCCGTGATCATCTCTGGTCCAAGCATAACTCTGTCCCCAACATCATCCCAAAAGTGCGGTGTACGGCATCGTCGTCCATATAGTGCCTCGAAAGGAGATATACCGATGCTGGCTTGGTAGCTGTTGTTGTATAAAAACTCTACCAAGTGCAGATGGCTCTCCTATGATCTGCCAAAGTCCAGCACACAAGTCTCAGCATGTCCTCTAGCGTCTGTATCGTCCTCTCGGACTGCCCATCTGTCTGTGGGTGGTACGCCGTACTGAACTTGAGCCGACTGCCTAACTCTTCCTACAAGCTCCTCCAGTAGTGGGACGTGAATCTGCTGTCTCGGTCCGACACGATGCTCACTGGTACTCTGTGCAAGTGAACTATCTGCTGCATGTATAGCTCCGCCAACTTCTCGGTGGAAAGTCCCACCTTGAAGGGTATGAAGTGCGCACACTTCGACAGCCCGTCCACGATGACCCAAATGGCATCATTTCCTCCTTGGGAACGAGGAAGCCCTGAGACGAAGTCCATCGTAATGTGTTCCCACTTCCACTCGGAAATGGGTAACAGCTGCAATAGACCAGCTGGCCTCTGGCACTCCGTCTTGACCTGCTGGCAAACTAGGTATCTCGAAATAAAACGTGATACATCTCTCTTCATCCCGTGCCACAAAAGATGTTCCCGTAAGTCACGGTACATCTTGTTGGCACCAGGGTAAATAGAATATCTCGATCGGTGCGCCTCCTACAAGACTGCCTCTATCAGCTCTCCCTTCGGCACGTACAATCGACTGCCATGCCTCAAGGATCCATCCTCTGCTACCGTGAAGTCATCCAGCAATCCAGCTAAAGCCTTGGCTCGAAGTCTGCGAAGGCTCTCATCTGTAGACTGTGCCTCCTTGATCTGCTCCATCAACCCTGACTGAATGTCAAGCGCCATCATCTGTATCACTGATCCTGGCCGAACTATCTTGATACGAGCTTGTCCAGATCTTCCCGCAAATGCCGATCTATCATCAGATACCATGCCATCGGATGCCTGCTCAGCGCATCCGCCACCACATTTGCCTTCCCGGGGTGATACTGTAAATCGATGTCGAAGTCCTTCATCAACTCCAACCATCGTCTTTGCCTCATGTTCAACTCCTTCTGCGTGAACACATACTTCAAGCTCTTGTGGTCAGTAAAGATTTCCACACGCTCTCTATATAAGTAATGTTTCCATAACTTGAGTGCAAAGATCACCGCAGCTAACTCTAGGTCATGGATAGGATAGTTCCGCTCATGAGTCCGTAATTGCCTAGATGCATAAGCAATCAATTTCCCATGCTGCTGTAGGACACATCCTAGCCCCTTTCCCGAAGCATCAATGTATATGGTGAAACCTCTAGATCCTGAAGGTAATGTCAGAACTAGAGCGGTCGTCAGCCTCCTCTTCAGCTCCTCAAATGCTGCCTGGCAGTCCTCTGACCAGATGTACTCTGCGTCCTTCCACGTCAGCTTCATCATGGGTTCAGCTATCCTAGCAAAGTCCTGGACGAACTTCTTATAATAGTCGACTAAACCCAGAAAGCTCCTGATCTCTGAAACTGACGTTGGAGCCTTCCACGTCTCAACGGTAGCAATCTTTCTGGGATCCATCGAGATCCCCTCTCCAGTAACTATATGACCGAGAAACTCCACTCGGTCCAAAAAGAACTCGTACTTCGACAATTTGGCAAACAACCTCTCCTGTCTCAGAATCCCCAAAACTGTCTGCAAGTACTCTGCGTGCTCCTCCGGCTTCTTCGAGTATATCAGGATGTCGTCGATAAATACTACGACGAACTTATCCAGATACTGGTGAAATATCTTATTCATCAAGTTCTTAAAGACAGCTGGCGCATTTGTGAGATCAAATGGCATCACCAAAAACTCGTACTGTCCGTACTTCGTGTTGAATGCCGTCTTCTGGACGTCTGCTGCCCTGACCTTCACCTGGTGGTACCCGAATCTCAAATCTATCCTGGAAAACACCTTCGCCCCACTCAATTGGTCGAACAAATCATCTATCATGGGCAGAAGATATTTGTTCTTAATGGTGATGGTATTCAACGCCCGGTAGTCAATACACAACCGAACTGTACCATCCTTCTTAGGCACAAAGAGCACTGGCGCTCTCCATGGAGAAGCATTAGATCGAATGAAACCCTTTTTCAACAGGTCATCAATCTGCTCTTTCATCTCTACGGCCTCCTTAGGGTTCATTCTATAGCAAGTCCGGGATACTGGTGATGAACCCGGTACTAAATCTATAGTGAACTCTACATCTCTGTCAGGCGGAAGTCCTGGAAGATCCTCTGGGAATACATCCATAAACTCTCTAATGATAGGGTGTGGCAGTGCTATCTCCCCAACTGTCGTACAACAGTTCGGCTCTAGGCTGATCTCTGGCCCTGTCCTCCTGACACTGAATGGTGTCGTGCCTGGGGGACTGAACAGAATACTACCCTCATGACAGTCTATAGCTGCATGGGCATAGCTAAGCCAGTCCATCCCCAATATGATATCATACCCGGGGAGTGGCATCACAAAGAATCGTCCCCTAAATTCTCTCCCAGCTATAGTAATAGAGCATCTATAGATAGCTCTAATGGGCACTGGTCCGTCTCCTGTCATTACTCTACTCATCTCCTCGGTAGGTGTAGCTACTAAGTGGTGTTTATGCAAAAACTCTAATAACAGGAAGCTATAAGATGCACCGGAATCAAATAAGCATAGAGCTAGAAAAGTATGCAAATAAACATGACCTGTGATGACGTCAGCCAAATAATCTGGCTCCGAAACCTGCTCCGGCTCTGGCTCAAAAGCCAGACTATAAGCCTTCCCCTGTGGTCCCTTCTGATACTGCAGATGTTGCCCAAACCTCTGCTGCTGCGTCAGAAGCGGCCCTCTAGGTACCCTGGCTACGGGACAGTCTCGAAGCTGATAGGTGGCAGACCCACAAGCTAAACACTGCCCTAACCTCTTCCTACAGATGGTAGTGTTATGGCCTAGCCTCTTACAGAAAACACACAAAGCTCCCTTCTGCTACTGCCGGGGTCCCGGGGCTCTAACTGGCGGGGTTGGGTGATGTGATACGGGAGGATGGTATATCTGCTGGTGCGGCGTCGGTGCTCTCTGCTGGAAAGCCTAACGCTTGGACGGTCCCTCGAGGTGTACAAAAGCCGGCCTCTTGCAAGACAAAAGATGCTCCTCAATGCTCCGGGCCAACTCTAGGCTCGGATAGTAGTCAGTCGTACCGTTCACCACTATAAGAATGCCAATGTCTGGAACTAGACCACGGCAAAACCTACGCGTCATCTCCTCAGGGTCTGCAACTAAACTAGGAGCGAAACGGCTCAGGCGACTAAACTCCGCTGCATACTCGTCAACAGAACGGTTCCCCTGCTGGATGTTCTGGAATCTTAGCCCCATGGCTACCCTAACGGTGGTCGAGAAGTATTTCTTCTTGAACTAGGTCTTAAACTGATCCCAAGTGGCCTTCCCTCTCGCGAATAGCGGCTCATTCCGAAACCAAATTCCTGCCAAGTCTATCAGCAGAAATCCCGCTGCCTCGACCTGGAGGTCACTCAGCAACCTAGCTCCAAGGAGCTTCCTCTCTACCGAGTCTAGCCAGTCATTTGCTACTACTATGTCCTCAGTCCCTAAGAACTCCTTGGGGTTCAGATCCATGAAGTCCTTGATTGTCCCCGCTCTCTGCCATGGCTCTACAGGTGGTGGGACCACGGTACGTTCTTCAGAACGCTCCATGCTCTGGCGGATTAGGGTGGTCTGCTCCTGATGGGTCGTTAGGAACCCCTGGATCAGAGTGAGCAGTTGGTTCCCGTCGAATGTGACGGAAGCCTGGGTAGGTATAGTAATAGGTGGTGGTGGGAGTATCGGGTCCTGCTGGGACTGTGATGTGGAAGGTGGTAGAGGCATTTGGGTTTGTGGATTTGTGGAGTGGAGGAATATGGTAGGTGGAGGTGGAGGTGGAGGTGTATCGGTCAACTGGTCAGCCGACTGGATAGGAAGTGTGCCATTCTCAGGTGTGACATACTGGGATGAGCGGGTGAGCACCATCTAATTAAAATAAAAAGGACTTATAAGGACTCTTTAAAGTAAGCAATCATAAATAACAAGAAAATCTAATTTTATAACAACGAACATGTGATGCGTTTCCTATGTTACAATCCTAGTAATCCTCTAGATGTTCTAAGCGTCATTCCTAGTGTTGTCTAATTACCTTAAGTTCCTAATTGCAGGCAAGCTTGGTACAATGACGTAACCAAACAATCTAGTCAGGACCTGCGTGGGCCACCACTAAAAACATGTCACGATCCGCTACCCAAATTGTTGGGCCGAGCCGAGTCATGTCCAACCTACGCTTGAAATAAAACGTAGTAAGCTGTTCCAAAGATATGAAAGTAAGACTAAAATGTGCTAACAGTTCTAGAAATAATAAAGAGTCATAAATGCTCCAAACACAAAAGTTATCTCATATAATAGTAAGTCCAAGTACAAGTCCGAAATATAAAGCTGGATACTGGTCCAGTCACAAAATACATAGTTTAATACATGACTACTCTCAAAAGTCCAAAATATAAATAGACAACTAGACGAGTTTCCCCGCAGGTACATCCTCGTAAGACAAAGCCTGGTCATCGGCAGTAACTCCATAATATGAATCACAGAGCAACTCCTCCTCAGTAAGTATACCTACAACGTTATCCTGTCAGGATGGGAGCAAGTACTGATTCTAACAAACATATAATACTGATCATGTGATGGAAAGAAATGACATATCATGTTTATCCAGTTTTTAGATCCATTTTATCATGGCAACAATTAATTGTTTTAAAGTTTAAAACCGTAGTAGGTGAGTGATCAATCAATAGGTAATCAGGATGTACAGTGGTACATATTAATTTTTTGAAGTGTACATACGTACCCTTAATGGCATCGGTGTATGTCCATACACAAACGCAGGATCAGACATACGACAAAGTTACATATAGAATGTAACAGTGCTCATTAAATACATACGGAGAGGGGGGCATGATCACGTACACTACTAACAGTTTCCCCTTAACCCGTTGTTTAAACATGTGAGAGATATGAAAACTGTCCTAAGCATGGTAGAGACTGAAAGTAATACAACATGTAAAGTTTTAACTTGCTACCCCAAGGATCAGCATTTAACATGGTTGGAATTCATAGTTTATGGTTATAACAGTATGTAAAGTTTATAGAAGTACTTGCCTTTAGCAAAGCAAAGCAGCAATAAAAATGCTATAGATGCCTGGTGACTCGTCACTGTAGAAATAAATACATAAACTTAGTTTTTACACTAAGTTAAACACTATAACACTAGTGGTGCAACACGACTTTCTGACTGGACACCTAGCCAAATAATGACTTTAGCATAGGAGACCAGTGTGGGGTGACACAACACCCTAACTAACTTTCTAGGGCTTTTACACCAATGCGGGGTGAGGTCCAATATCTCTATAACTCAAAACAACACGAAACATTAAAAGTCATAATTATTCAATAAATAAATCAAACTGTACACTGTGTTCCAACAATTTTTGAGATAGACAAAAAGCTAAATTTTACATAAAATAAAGAACCAAAATGATCCTTGTTAATTATAGAAATTTATATTAATTTTTTGGAATTTATAACCCTTCATAAATATTTATTAAAAATCAGCAAACATATATATACTGAAAATGAGTTCTATTTTCCCATTTTTATAAAATACCAAAATACTTATTAAATGCTGAAAAAATTACAATAAATTATCTAAATTAACATAGTATTTAAATACAATTTTTTCCAGATTTTTACAGCAATTAAAATATATATAAAAATTTAAAAACAGCAAACAACACTTTCTAGAAAATAATTAATTAATTATTTACTATTTTGTCCATGAATTCGAAATTGAACCGAAGTCCAGATACAGGATCCAGAGCCATGAATCAAGTCCAATATGACTTGTACAGAATCTGAATGTATTAGACACAATTGGGCCCAAAAACCCATGCTAGGCTTGGACATCAATTGGTCATAAAAAAGCAGTAATTTATATACATAAATATATTTTTAAAGTGCTAAAATATACAAGTCATAATTTAAATAATAAAAATGACTTGTGAATTTATACATAATAATATTTTGTACAAAGTAGAATTTGAAATACATATATAAATATACAACAACAATATATATATATATATATATATATATATATATATATATATATATATATATATATATATATATATATATATATATATATATTTTTTTTTTTTTTTTCTTCTTTTTTTTTTTAAAAAACCAAGCGGCCGTGTCAAAGACACCCAGCCACCGCCTGGCCCGGGGGCCGTGGGCGAACCACCAAGCCGCCCCCGTGGGGGCTCGAACTCCGTCCGATGCCCCAAGTGCCGGTGCGCCTAGCCACTTGAGCTACAAGCGCCCGGCATATATATAGATATATATATATATATATATATATATATATATATATATATATATATATATATATTATATATATATATATATATATATATATATATATATATATAAATATATATCCATTATATATATATATATATATATATATATATATATATATATATATATATATATATATATATATATACTGTATACATAAATATATATATATATATATATATATATATATATATATATATATATATATATATATATATATACTGTATACGTATCTATATAACAGTATATATAATATATATATATATATATATATATATATATATATATATATATATATATATATATATAAATATATATATATATATATATACACACAAATACATATACTTATATACATATATATATAAATACATATATACATAAATACATATATACATATATACATATATAAATATAATAAAAAACTAAAACCAAACCAAAACCAAAAAGAAAGAAGGGGGGGCTCGAACTCGGGTCAAGCAAAGGGGTCGGGTCTCAGCGCGTTCGGGCTGGCCAGGGGGTCAGCCCGAGTCGTGTGTTAGGGAATGGGTTAGGGTTTTAGTTATTAGGTTTTTAGGTTTAATGGGTTTCAAACCCGATAACCCAAACTTCGTCTCCTGACTGTTAGGGACACAAAGAACGGCTTAGTCTCTGTGTCCTGTCCATGTACGACCCGCACGACCCAAGTCAGCTGTGTCCTGACTTACCATCGTGATGCTCGTGTCCTGGCGAGTCACTTAGGTGAGTACGAGACACAGATTCGACACGAAACAGAACTGACAAGTACGTGTCCAAGTCGAACGGGCTGTTGGTACGGCGATAGGGCGGAGGAAGCGTCGGCGTCGCGGCACTCGGATGGTGCTGCACTCGTCTCGACGAGACGCTTCGAGTGGTGGTAGTGGCGAGCGTCGACATCGGCTGTGGAGACGGTGCTAGGGTGGTCGCCGGAGTTAGGGTTAGGGTTAGGGTTTCGTCGAGGAAGAAAGAGTGGAGGCGGCGCTGTGGGGTCGTGGTGGCGTTCTAAAGTAATGGTTTAGTCTGGAGGGTATTTATAGGGGGAGAGGTCGGTGTTAGGGTTTAGGTCGGCCGGGAAAGGCGGAGAAAGCGGTCGTCGGGGCAGCTGGCCAGAACGTTGGGGGGGGGTAACGGTGGTTTTGCAGTCGGGTCCCCCAATTTTTGGGGTTTGCAACTACACCCTATGGCTATCAGTTTGCAAAACATAATTTGTAAACTGCAGTTAAAACAATTCATTAAATTGCAAATCGACATTAAAATAAATTTAAAAATTACAAAACGATATTAAAACAATTCAATTTATTACAAAATAATATATTTTGATTTAAAAACTATTTAAAAATCATTTAAAAATTCAAGAAATTTTTTTAGCAATTATATTAATCTATTTTAAATATATAAAAGCTATTTAATATTATAAAAATATTATTTTAAATTTTAGCGGCTTACAATGGGATGCCTTACTATTGTATATTTGGTGCTCTGACATCTTGTGACTGTTATTACTTGCTTGAGATTGAGACAATAGGCTTGTTCATGATCATAAGAAACTGATGGCTTGTAGTTAAACCCTCATATATCTAGACAGCCGTGACCGTATAGTCAGGTGGATTCCGTTTCAATATACGTAGCTGGCTATGTATGCCCTCGACAATATGTAGATGTATTCTGGGGCGTTACATTGACCAAGTGTTGACTTTAGTCTAGCTTGACCTAGACAGCATGTAGATGTATTGTAGCAGTCTATTTTACTATTTTGGACATGTAGTGACTTGTACTGTTCTATAGGAGCCAGACACCACTCCTTGGATAGTATATTCTCTTCAGATATTCAGGGTACCAGGCGAGTACATTCTCTGATCATTTCATAACTTGCTTAGGATTATATTCCTGCTCTAGATTATCGTATTTGATGCTGTCACGATATTATCATGGATTGGTACTATATGGATCCCTACATGAGATGTTATCTCCCTCGAAAGCATCGGATACTTCATGTCATGTGTTTCATGTACATTTTGTATTCCTCGCTCTCATGTTATACATGTTTCTCATGTGCTTCATGCTCGTTCATGCACGCTCGTGTACTCTCATGTGCTCTCATGTTCGGTCATGTTTCTCGTGTACTTCATGTATAACCTATACTTTATGTGCACCCATTTATGGGCCTTCATGTGAAATTCATGTGCACTTATTTATGAGCCCTCATGTATACTTCATGTGCACCCATTTATGGACCTTCATGTAAAATTCATGTGCACTCATTTATGAGCCCTCATGCATACTTCATGTGCACCCATTTATGGGCTTTCATGTGAAAATCATGTGCATAACATAACGTGTCTGGATCCTTGTGTATTGATTGGGGTATGGGGGAGTATAAATAGTCATGTGAACAATTTCAAAGTAGTATAACCATGTGCGCCTCTTTAGTATATTTATGTACAATCCAGCCGTTCACATATCGACTTTGTACTTTAAATCACTAGTCACTGATAGTTCTCTACTTATAGTAGATATTTCCATTACAGTTCTCTCTATTTACATCATGTACATTCTTTCAGTTTTATGTATCGTACTCTCTTGCATGTTTATATTTTCTAACCTGTTATGATCTGCGTGAGATGTATTATGCTCGCTCATATCCTGACTGGACCTGTTAATTTTTTTACAGAGGATGATGAGGCTCTGGTGTCTACCTATTATGGTGCAGCTATAGACAAGACTTATGACTTAGACCCACTTGCAGTAGAGGATCTGCCACTAGTGGTTTAGACTGCTAGCTTAGACTCTTACCTTGTCTTCTCATTGATACATTATTGTATATATTGGGAGTTTATTTTATCTGGATGTTTATGGAGATGTTATCATAGACACTTAGACTTCTTTCTATTATATCTCTTGTGTGGATTCGTTTATATCTATCTATCTATCTTATCGTTTTCTGCCTTAGATGTGATTGAGACTGTATTCTGTTATGTCACCTCCATTCGGAGTGTATACTATACAGGTACCTTATATATTGTTAAATAATTGACCTAGGACAGCGTTCTACCGTCGACACTGTGGTGTAGACTGGACGTACCCACTTCTCGTGCCCTTACTCTAGGGTACGGGTCGTAACACATTTTTAGTGGTGGCCCATGCAGGTCGAGTTTATGTAGTGATATTCGAACTAGAGTATACTACAGCCTGCAGTAGAATTAGGATATATTTTTGAAGGTACTCAATCGCAGTTAGGATTCCTTGAGAGATTCCTAGGACGACCCTTAAGAATCTTATTTAAACTTTAATTTAAAATCCTTTCCCTTGTTTTGTTCGCTCTCACTCCTTGATTATTGAATTTGATTTTTGATAGATCGTTGTTGATTTTGATTTTCCTATCGAGATGAATTTTATAGCCTGAGTTACGATATTTTCTGATAACATATGTTGACGGGAATAACATGGATGGTAAAACGTCTACTTGATTATGGAACCTGTAGTTTATTGTAGCCATATTAGCTAGCGTGGCAGAAACATAGAGACCTGACTTCGGATGTACGTATCTTGGTTATGAGATTTAGAATTTCTTGCAGCTATACTAGTCGGCATAGCAAAAATTCCAGATGACATGATTATAGAGGTGCATACCCCAGTTATGGAATCTATCGTTTATCGCAGCCTTGCTTACTGGCATGGCGAGGACTCTGAGTAACATGATTTTTGACAGACGCATATGATTATCAGATTGTATCTTGAGAATTTTTTTTTAAACATATCATCTCTATCATACCCTTCTGTTGTTATAAAATTGTATTCCATCATCAAATAACTTAAGAGTAAGGATATTTTAGTTTTGTAGAGCTTATTCATATATAGTTCTTTCATAGTGTAATGATATGATGACTTGTAGAGTGTCGGTGCCCTAGAGATGATAGTTAGCATTGGTATTAGAATAATAACCCATTATAGATGATTCCCTGTTATTTGCAATACCTACCAGTTTTCATATAGGATGTTAGTCTGCCTTCAGCCTTGATGATTTATTATTTTCCTTTACCCTTTCCAGTAAGGCACCCATGACCAGAGCCTGTCCTTGAGTATAGTTGTAGCTTCACCTGAGACTGAGAGGTCTATATATATAGATAGGTTACAGATAATATTGGCACATGGGATATGGGTTTGGTTGGTATCTATAGGTCATTGTTGTATAGGGTATTGACATGTTGTTTAGCCTGTAATTGGTCCAGTTTTCTATTTTTAGTTGAGTTCTCTTTGTGTTGAGTTCAGTCATATTTGATCAACCTTTATAGGCAGTGTGCAGACCCTTCACTAGATACCCTGTCCCTTTGGTTCAGACTTGTACAAGTTGTTCATTGCACTCAGCATTTCATTACCTACCATATTGCATCATAGATTTCACTGGACCATTATTCAGACCCCAATTATTGACTCACCAATATAACCATCAACCCCTTAACATATTCTACATATCTGAAAGGTTAGTATCATGTATATTAGAGGTCTGCACTCATCTTTACTTTCTGTACATGGTGATATACTACATCTCTAGCATCTTACTCTACTTGATAACCTTGTAATACCCTTCATTATAACCTGCAGTACCTGCCCTACAGTAGAGTTTAAACTTTTTCTTGGGCATGGTTGTTCAGTCCATTTAGGACAGTTGTATACATTGGGGATATAATGTGGGTTGTTAATAAGAGTTCTCCTTTGATCATTTGTTCTATCCCTCTTTCACTGTATTAGATACAGATGATACCTGTTTAGCCCATCTGTCCAGATACATGTCCAAACCTTTCCCTTTCAGTGATGGCTCAGTCTTCCAAAAGCCTCTACCTGAGCATTAGTTTATTTTCCATATGTATGTATCCTACATATCATTGTCCTACATATGATTGTTCTGCATCTTCATGTGCAGCCATGCTACACCACTGTTCTGTCCCAACACACCCTACAGTTTTTGACCCTTTTTTTTGGAGTGATAGGCATGTGGTAGGGAGTTGATGTTATTAGACTTTGAGTAGGGTTGAGGTGATGAGGGTAAAGCATATATATATAGCTTGTATATATGTAATGTATTTTGATTTGGTATGTAGCCTGCACTCCTTTGCAGTATACTGCCTATTGTATTCCCTGCACACCAGTTTGGTTTACTTCTTTCATACCACTGTCCTGTATGTAGTTTAGTAGGTGTTCAGTCCAGATAGAGAGGAGAGGCCAGGTTTGATCTAAAGGCATGTTTCAGTTACCTTGTAGGTTCCTTTCACTTTAACTTTACAAGTGGACCCTAATGACCTGTCCTTTTTGCCTTATAAATTCAGTCTCCTTAGCATCATTCTCTTTTGCCTACATTGATGTTTCAGACCATTCATCCTTAGCCTAATTTCTAAGCAATTGTTCAGTCCCTTATAAGTTTAGTCTACTTTAACCCTTTGATGATCAGTTATATATATATATATATATATATATATATATATATATATATATATATATATAGATGATATAAAAATATATATATATATATATATATATATATATATATATATATAGATGATATACTTAGGATATATGTGATGGGTTGTTGTTCTTGAGCTTATGTATATGTGGTATTGGGATTTGTGTGCTTAGCTTATAGGTATTTAGTTATGGGTGACTTAATAGGATTGGAAAGTTAAGAGTTAGTCTATTATATGGTTTTTTATTTTGCTAATTCTAGCTGCCAACACCTAGATAGCTAGCATAGGTGAAACCCTAAGTTGTTGATCAGTAGTTAACCATTGGCTATGTTTGACTTAGTTTGACTGGAGATAAGATTAGAAGCAGGTTGTTGTTGTATTTTTTTGATCATATTTGATTATTTAGTAATTAGAGACATTGTTTGTGTTTAGGTCAAAAACATGGTTTTTCTAAGAATATCTCCGACTCGTGGTACCATACGTCTTGGTGGAGGTGGAAAGCTTAGCCCGCGCTTCATCAGACCTTCCGTGATCAGCGGGAGAGTCGGTGACGTGGCATACAGGCTAGACTTGCCACCTGTACTAGTGGGTGTCCACAACGTATTTCATGTATCACAGTTGAGACGGTATGTGGCTGACCCTAGCCATGTACTTGACCATTCGGAGATTGAAGTGGGACCTACTCTCAGTTATCCAGAGCAGCCAGTGGAGATTCTGGATCATCGAGAGAAGGTACTGAGAAACCAGATGATACCCTTGGTTCGCGTCGCATGGAGGCATCATTCTCCAGGAGGGTCTACCTGGGAGCGGGAGGATGAGATGTGCGAGCGATACCCATATCTTTTTGGACCTTGAGGTATGATTGTCTATCCTTCTCATCAGTTTAGTTTCGTCTTTTAATTTCGAGGACGAAATTATTTTAAGGAGGGTAGATTTGTCACTACCACATTTTAGCTTGAGGGTATTTTGGTCATTTTGTGACTTTTGAATTATTAGGATTTTGATTAATTGGTGAATTTTAGATTATTTTAATAATATTTAAATTAATGTATTATGATTTTGGTCATTTTCATAATTTAATATTTTAGGAAAATTTTATAATTTTAATATTGTATGATAATAGTTTAAATAGATATTTAAACTCAGTTTTAGAATGGTTAGAGAGTGGATTGATCTTAGTTAGGATGGTTAGAATGAGTTTCATTTGGATACCTATGTTGGTATCCAAGTATCTTGGCCTACATGTGTTTCTTTTGTCCAAAACAACTCAAATTCGTCATAATATTCATCCACGTTTTTATTAACCAAAGTAACTTAGAAATGTCATAACTTTTAGCTTATAAATCCGTTTAATCTCCCGTTTTTTTAAAAGAAGCGTATCGAAGTTAGCTTTCCAAATATATATTTTAGTAAGCCAAAATCATTCTGGAACTTTTTGTAAAATTATTTGAGTGTTAGCTGTCCGAAAGACAAACGCATTTCGGTGTTTTTGCGATTTCGGGAGCTTTCGGACACGAAAATACGATCCGTTTGAAGTTTCGAAAAGCTAACACGAAGGGCTACGACATACTTTAATCCTAGAATTTAGTGAAAGCCCAATTGGTACAGTATTGGTTTTAAGTAGAAAAGTGACTATACGACATAGACATTTTGTGTAACCTATGAGCCTATGTAGTATGGATATTAAATGAATGTAGAGTATGTAATGTATGATATGTTAGATGAATGAAATGATATATATATATATATAATATGTATCCTCTTTACATTAATGTATATATATGGTTGAATGCAAGCATGTAGGAATGCAATCAATGTAATGTATGTATTCACATATATTTTGAGTTAAATATATGAGTTTGTATACATATATTATATGTATGCATGTATGCAGGAATGAATATAATATAATATAGAGTATGCATATATGAATATCATATATGCAAGTATATAATGTATTCAAATATGTATGTATGCATCTATGTATGTATGTATAGGTGAATGAATGAATGCAAGTATACATATATGATATGTATGTAGGCATGTATACAATGTATGTACGTATACATGATATGTATGTATGCATGTATGCAATATAAGCATGTATGAATGTATACTTGTATGTTGTGTATCCATGTATGTATGTGTGGATACATGAATCAAGTATGTATATAGTGATAACATGAATGAATGAATGTATAAATGCATGAATGAATGAATGAATCAAAGGTATAAGTAAAATATAATGCATTGTAATGAATGTTAACATATATAATGTATAAAAGTATGTATGTAAATGTGCATGAATGTATATATCTATGTAACTATGTAAATATGCATGATGTAACATATGCCTATATATATAAATATTTATGTAATGTGGATATGCATGTATGTATGAAGGTATGTATTTATATATAGTATCTATTTTATATTATGTATTGTTGTGGTTCACATTGCCTTGTGATTGTGTGAGTGCTAGCCTAGGCTTGGTCAGGCCTAGTGAGACTTGTTAGACTTGTTTGGGCTAGGACTTGACCTAGTTGACCTAGTTTGACTAGTGTGGTTGACTAGAGTTGACCAAGTGTTGACTTTAGTCTAGCTTGACCTAGACAGCATGTAGATGCATTGTAGCAGTCTATTTTACTATTTTGGACATGTAGTGACTTGTTCTGTTCTATAGGAGCCAGATACCACTCCTCGGACAGTATATTCTCTTCAGATATTCAGGATACCAGACGAGTACATTCTCTGATGATTTTATAACTTGCTTAGGATTATATTCATGCTCTAGATTACCTTATTTGATGCTGTCACAATATTATCACGGATTGGTACTATATGGATCCCTACATGAGAGGTTATCCCCCTCGGGAGCATCGGATACTTCATGTCATGTGTTTCATGTACATCATGTATTCCTCGCTCTCATGTTATTCATGTTTCTCATGTGCTTCATGCTCGTTTATACACGCTCGTGTACTCTCATGTGCTCTCATGTTCGGTCATATTTCTCGTGTACTTCATGTATAACATATACTTCATGTGCACCCATTTATGGGCCTTCATGTGAAATTTATATGCACTCATTTATGAGCCCTCATGTATACTTTATGTGCACCCATTTATGGGCCTTCATGTGAAATTCATGTGCACTCATTTATGAGCCCTTATGCATACTTCATGTGCACCCATTTATGGGCTTTCATGTGAAAATTATGTGTGTAACATAACGTGTCTGGATCCTTGTGTATTGATTGGGGCATGGGGGAGTATAAATAGTCATGTAAACAATTCTAAAGTAGTATAACCATGTGCGCCTCTTTAGTATATTCATGTGCAAATCCAGCCGTTCACATGTCGACTTTGTACTCTAAATTACTAGTCACTGATAGTTCTCTACTTATAGTAGATATTTCCATTACAGTTCTCTCTATTTACATCATGTACATTCTTTCAGTTTTATGTATCGTACTCTCTTGCATGTTTATATTTTCTAACCTGTTATGATCTACGTGAGATGTATTGTGCTCGCTCTTGTCCTGACTGGACCTGTTGAAAATTTTACAGAGGATGATGAGGCTCTGGTGTCTACCTATTGTGGTGCAGTTATAGACAACACTTGTGACTTGGACCCACTTGCAGTAGAGGATCTGCCACCAGTGGTTTAGACTGCTAGCTTAGACTCTTACCTTATCTTCTCATTGATACATTATTGTATATATTGGGAGTTTGTTTTATCTGGATGTTTGTGGAGATGTTATCATAGACACTTAGACTTTTTTCTATTGTATCTCTTGTGTGGATTCATTTATATCTATCTATCTATCTTATTATTTTCTGCCTTAGATGTGATTGAGACTGTATTCTGTTATGTCACCTCCATTCAGAGTGTATATGCTGTACAGGTACCTTATATATTGTTAGATGATTGACCTAGAACAACGTTCAACCGCCGACACTGCGGCGTAGGCTGGACGTACCCAATTCTCGTGCCCTTACTCTAGGGTGCGGGTCGTGACACATGGGTAAGCTACTCACTCACGAGTTAAAACTTCAAGACTTTGAAGATGCTACACCAAAGGAGAAGTCAGAAAAGTCGATCGCTCTCAAGGCTCAACATAGAAGAACTGTCGAAGATGATTCTGACGACAACGACTCTGACTCTGAAGATCAAGCTCTTATGGTAAAAAAATTCAAGAAGTTCATGAGATTCAACAGAAGAACAAAAGATAGCAACAGCAATAACAACGAGGAAGATCCTATTTGCTACGGATGTAAGAAGAAAGGACATATGAAGAAAGATTGTCCAACAGCATCATCATCAACAAGAAAAAGCAGCAAATATGACAAAGGCTACCTAAAGAGATCTACATCAAGAAAGTATGTCAATACAAGTATATTGCATGAAAGCCAAGCAAGCAATTCAGAAGACAAACAATCAGGTGACGCTGCAAATGTATGCTTGATGGTTTGCGATCAGGTAACCACTAATCCTCTGTTTGATCCTTATGATGATTTCACCTTTGAGCAATTAGGAGAGGCTTTTAGTGACCTGTTAAATGACTACAGAAAACTGCATAGTAAATATAAAACCTCTAAGAAGGTACTTAAAGAGTACAAAGGTGAGATAGAAAGACTTATCGACCAATTAGCTGATGTTAGAAATAATGACTCTTCTATTGAGTCTGGTGAGCTTTCATCTATTAAGCTGTTGTTACACGAGACTATCAAGTTATCCGAAGAAAAAGACCAAACTATCATCCAGCTAAAGGAAGACTTATCTAAGGAGAGAAAGAGTCTCCAATGTGCACAAGTCAGAATGGAAACACTTACATCTGACTACACTAGATTATATGATACCTCCAAAAAGTTGGAAATTAGTTTAAAAAACGGCCTGAAGTTGCTGTTTCCTATTCTAATACGTGTCAATTATCGAATCATCGGAACACACCCAAACCAAACACGGTTAGACCAAACCATACCAAACCTATGCCCAAGAAGACTAATAGGCATGTATTTTTCTATACTAGAAAACCAAAACCTACCAATCATGCACCTCACACAACTTTTAACACTCAACATACAAAATGTCATTATTGTGGCCTCATTGGTCATATATCCTCTGCATGTAGAATTAGAAAGTTAGTAGATTTAAATGTTTATGCATGGATACCAAAAACTAACCTGTCAGGACCCTACAAGAAATGGGTACCAAGAGTTTTATCTGCAAATTATTTTGTAGGTGGAATGCCCTTCACATGCTAGAAGCAAATGGATCCTCGACAGCGGTTGCTCACGACACATGACCGGTGATGCTTCATTATTCGCAACACTGTCGAAGAAGAATAAAGAAGGATACGTCTCCTTCGGTAATAATTTAAGAGGGTACATAATCGGTATCGGTGACATTGGTAAGGCTCTCTATCCTGTGATTAAAGATGTCTGTATAGTTACCGACTTAAAACATAATCTGCTCATCATAAGCCATTTAGTTGATCACGGTTATGGCATTAACTTCGTCAAAGACAAATGTACTATAGTTGATAGTTCAACTGGTAATACTATCTTTGAAGGTATCAGGGAAGACAATATATATATTTTTTATCTGTTAGAAGATGCTAACAAAGCAGGTAGATGCTTGATGGCCAAGAGCATTGAGAGTCAACTATGGCATATGAGACTCGATTATGCAAACATGGACATAATTTCAAAACTATCCACAAAGAAGTTGGTACATGACTTATCGGACATATCTTTCAAGAAGGATACGGTATGTAGCGAATGTGAAAAGAACAAAGCTACCCGATCCGCCTTTAAATCTAAGAACGCTGTAAGTACCACTAGACCTCTATAATTGTTGTATATGGACTTATTTGGACCAAGTAGAATTGCTAGTCTTGGTGGTAAGTTATATGCATTTGTAATTGTAGATGATTTCTCTAGATATACATGGGTATATTTTCTTGCACGCAAGAACGATGCTTTGTCAGAATTCATCACCTTTTGCAAGAAAGTACAAAATGAAAAAGGTTTCATGATTACTCGCATTCGTAGTGATCATGGCGGTGAATTTGAGAATGCAGAGTTCAAGCAATTCTATGATACACAGGGTTATTTTCATGAATTTTCCTGCCCTAGGACTCCGTAATAAAATGGAGTTGTAGAACGTAAGAACATGACTCTATCTAAAATGGCTAGAGTAATGTTGAACCAGTTTAGTCTACCTAGATATTTTTGGGCTGAAGCTGTCAATACAACGTACTATATTCTCAATAGGGCTCTAATTCGACCTATATCGAAGAAGTCTCCCTATGAACTATGGTTTGATAGAACACCTACTGTTTCATATTTCAAGATTTTTGGTTATAAATGCTTTATTCTTAATACTAAAGACAATCTGAGTAAATTTGATGAAAAGGTCGATGAAGGTATATTTTTAGGTTATACAGCAAAGAGCAAAGGGTACAGAGTCTTCAACAAGAGAACCATGATCATCGAAGAATCAATTAATGTCAAGTTTAATGAACTAAATCAACATTCAGACGATGATGACAATGAAGACGTGATTATACCAAGTACAGCTACTGCAAAATCTTCACACAAAGATGCAAAACTTTCAAGCAAAGAAGCCAGAACCAGCAATCCTGAGGTTACGCCAAAAGAGATAAGATTCTTGGCAGATCATCCAAATGACTTGGTAATTGGTGAGATTACCAAGGGTGTAAGTACTTGTTCCTCTAATAAAGATATAGCTTCTTCTGTTGCTTTTATTTCACAGCTTGAACCCAAAAATATTGAAAAAGCATGTAGTGATAATTTTTGGTTAGATACTATGCAAGAGGAATTAAACCAATTTGAACGGAATCAAGTTTGGAAACTTTTTCCCAAGCCCATTGATCATTCTGTCATTGGCACCCGTTGAGTATTCTGAAACAAACTGAACGAGAATGGATTAGTGACTCGTAATAAGGCTCGACTCGTAGCTCAAGGATACAATCAAGAAGAAGGTATCGACTACGATGAGACTTATGTCCCAGATGCGAGATTAGAATCCATTCGTATGTTATGTGCATTTGCATATTTTCATAATTTCAAGTTATTTCAAATGGATGTTAAAAGTGCATTTTTGAATGGTTTTATAAAAGAAGAAGTTTATGTAGCTTAACCTCCAGGTTTTACTGATTTCAAAAATCCTGATTATATTTTCAAGTTGAAGAAAGCCTTATACGATTTAAAACAAGCCCCTCGTGCTTGGTACGATCGTCTAAGCTCTTTTCTACTTGACAACAATTTTTCAAAGGGAAAGGTTGACACTACACTGTTTATAAAAGCTTTGAATAACTATATTATTTTGATTCAAATTTATGTAGATGATATTATTTTTGGATCCACTGATGAATCTATTTGTCAAGACTTTTCAAAGTGTATGAAGAATGAGTTTGAGATGAGCATGATAGGAGAGCTAAAATTCTTTCTCGGACTGCAAATCAAACAAACCAACAATGGGACGTTCATAAATCAAGCAAAGTACATAAAAGATCTATTAAACAAGTTTGACCTGGAAGCAGTTAAACCACTTAGCACTCCAATGGCGACTTCAACTGTAACTTCGCTTTCCTATTTTTAGAGAATTAATATTTTTCTAATAATAATAAGTCTAGTTTTAAATGATAAATATTTTGATTTATGCATTTGGAGGGAAATTTGTAGGCCAGGAATTTTTTTAAAAATTAGAAAGTTTGTTGTAACAAACTTTGGGGCCCACCATGTGATTTTTTATAACTGATTTTAACCAATTTCTGAATAGTAAAAAGGACAAGGGTTTTTCTAAAAAAAATTTCTTTAACAAAAGGACCTATACACAATATTTTCGGAGCGGGGGAGGGGGGGTTTGTGCAAAATGCACATCCTGTTCTTAACCGAATTGAGGAAGAGATAGAGAATCATTCGATTCTTTAATTTTTCCCAAATTCTTCTGCTCTCCTCCAGAGCCCTAGCCCTAACCCTAACCCTAATCTCTAGGATGAAGACAACGGCGACGGGTGCCTACTCTCCGGTGGTCCGACGACCGCGTGCGATTTCATTCCGGTGGCTTGATGGCGACTCCTACGCCGAGCCGAGGATTGAGCTCCTGTGGCAGAGCCACCACTTTGGCGACGGGCTGATCATTCTCTGGCGACGGCGAGTTCCCAGGTGGCTCACGACGACATCAACGACGGCAGGATCAACTCCTTCCCCGATAATCTATATCGACTCAGGCGAACTCTCGGTCATGGCAGTTCTTCGAAGGTTCTTCTCCGGGGATCTAAACGTTCCTCGACAACTTGTTGAGAGTCGTCTTCGGCGACCCAAGCTTTCCTTTTCCGGTGACTGGGCGGTGTTGGGAACTTCTTCTTCGGCGACGCGTCGATCTCCTCCGCGTGTCCGATTTGTCGAGTGTAATCGCTTGGTGAGTGCTGTCAACTCTCCTAAATTCTTCATATCTGGGTTTGTGGGATCGATCTTGTGTAAATTCCTAATTAAAATTTTTTCCTTCCTTGTTTCGATCGGATCCAAACTGATAGCGACGACGAAGTCGATCGAGGGTTGACTGCTTGCGGTTGATTGATAGCTCGACGTCGTAAACCCAGTTAATTGCAGTCGAGGTTGAGTTCTTGATCCGAGAATTGTCCGTGTCCCGGGACGAATTTGTGTCGGATACGATTCGTCGATAGCAGTTGTGACCAATACTTCTCATCTCAGGTATTACTCTAATTTTCTGTATAAATTTGGTGTTTGCTATGAAATTTGATATAAGTGGCGTGGCCAGGATTAGGTCTGGGATAGGTGTTGTATGTGCGTGCCAGCTTGCTGTACCAGACCAGTGTACGTGCCCAAGACCCTGTTCGTGTCGTGTCCGCATGTGTCATGCTGTAATCGTGTCCAGTTATGGGTTGTATTCAGTATGGAGGATCGCAGGAAGCAATCAGGAGTTAAATCCAGTGGCTGGATTGAGAGTTTAATTTAAACCAAGTTTAATAGTTGGATTGGTTTTGAATTTCAATGTATAAATTATTTTGTATACTTTCTCTTGGTTGATTTGGTTTTTGTATTTGGTTTGGATTTTGTTTTGAATTCGGATTGTGTAGTTTATCTGTAATAACTTAATTTGATCTTACTACTCAGTCTATCTACCTTAATTGTTCTGAGATGAATGGCTAAGTTAAAGTCTTGTGTTGTAGTTAAACGAGTTCTTCTTCTAATTTGAGTTGCAAAGTAGCCGTTATATTCGAACCTGGGCTTATAGTTTAGCATTATGTTGTGCTCTCTTTTTAGTCCTGAGTAATATAGTTGTGGGATGTTTCAAATGGATGTTTATCGTATGCGTGTCTGATCTTGACTGTGTCCTGGTAGCGTATCCAACATGACTGCTGCTAGTGTTAGTTATAGAGGGGTTTAAGTGTAAGCTTATATGAGTTTGGTTAATTCAATTTGGTTGTAAACCTAGTTCTGAGCCCTTCTCTTCTTAAGAAAATTGAATATGGAGGGAAATTCGTTTGAGTTCACTTGATTGCTCACATGAGTATCACAAGGGTAGTTGTTGTTTATTGTGTTGCTAGTTGGGCTATAGAAACTGTTCCTGGTTTCCTTTGAATCGAGTCTTCCTTACTTGATTTAAAGTGGGTTGTACATTACCATTTATGTATAATTTTTGAGTTGGGCTTCTATGCTGCTGAATTGAATGAATGAATAAGTCAATAGTAGACGTGATTGGATTAAATGGATTTGGAATGAGTCTTGATTCTGTTCTATTATTCTTACACTGCACCTGCTCTAGTAGATCTGTGGAAGAGGGTAATATGGGGATTGTGTTAGCCAGTTGAGTAAAAGTATTGTCAATTTCTATTATATTAAAATTTACTAATGCATCCTTTGGGAATACTTTGGTGATGGACATTCTAAATTATGATTATTTACCTAGATAACTTTTACATCTTAGGTATTTGTAGGATTGTCCATTATTTAAAGTAATTACTCTTTAGCTGTCTTTCCTCTTAAGAAATTATTAATCTAGGATTACTCAATGGACTAAATATTAGACTAGTAAGGAAAATACCTATATAAAATGTTTAGAAACTGGTTTTATGTGATTAGATATTGATATCGAGCTATGATTATATTAGGAGTAAACCCTAACCAACTTGTAATAAAACAGGTGGACCTTCAAACAGATTTTCTCCCTATTCCCGATCACCTGAGCCAGGCAAGAACTTTTCTATGGTCTTGTGCATTTACATTTCTTGTACTTTTCTTATGACACGTCATGACACGATATTATGTACTCATGTACTCCTGTTCTTGTACTTACTTGTATCGGGTGGGAAAATACACTAGCCATGTGACCAAACCCCGGTTACTATATTCATGTAGATAGCTTAGGCCTCGCATCGTGCACGCGGGTCCTAAGCCGTACCATTCACGTACTTTCATGTGCTTATCCCTAGTCGGTCACATGGACTAGTTGTATTTCAAACATGGTGCACTTGTCATGTCTTGTACTTCAGGTTCATAGTTACATTCCTGTACTTTACATTCCTGTACTTTATTTCCTGTAGTTACATTCATGTACTTTCATGTTCTTTTCCTGTACTTTATAGTTCATGTTTTTCTGTACTCATTTCCATATCATGATGTTCTTGTTCATTACCTAGAACTGTACTTTGCTTCGCTCCTGACTGGATTTGTTGCAGGTGTACTTGCAGGATATCATTCTACCTTATGGGCCAGAGCTCGGGACATTAGCTGAGCAGGATGGAGGCATGACTTAGCTAGAGGCTTCAGGTTTAGACTGTTAGCTTTACTCTTAGATATTATTTTAGAGTTTATAGTGCATTTCTTTCCTGATGACTAGTACATTTTTGATATATGTGGATTATGGTAATCTTCTGGGATCGTATGTAGATGCTGTGATTGTATACATTTATGGTTATCTGGTTAGATTTCCCTAGTTTGGTACAGCTTACTTCATCGTGTCTAACGATGAAGGCTGGGCATGTCCGACTCGTGTCCGATTATTCGGGAGCGGGTCGTGACATGTTTTTAGTGGTGGCCCATACAGGTCAATCCTAATAGTACCTAGGTATTAGAGTACTATTGGCGCACTTGATTTAAACTAGGGAAACTTGAATCACAGCATAGGAAATCGGGTACATCGGGTACATTGATATTCTATAAATACTTGTTGTATTTAGGTCTAGGTTATTTTAACGGTTTTCTGTTTTTCAGATAGTTCAAAAGCATGCGACACCAGAACTGTTGATCCACCTACACTTGAAGGTTTTAAGCTTCCACTACCTTCTATCGCCACTACTATCCCTATGGGTAGTACACAGTTGACGGAGACATTTCAAGAGTTCCTTGACACTCAGAGGGAGCATGCCATCCTTTTCCAATCCAGACTTGTGGATACACTCTCCGAGCCAGAAGGACTTCTGATTTCCAGACTTTCGGATCTTTAGGCTTCTCCGACACCGAGCGCATATCTTGCACCAGGAAGCAGATCGAGAACCTGGAGCTGCCACTGAAGATTATCCAAGATTTGGAGGATCCGACTCCTTTGAAGACTGAAGCCACTAGCCAGGAGATCTAGAATATAACACAGACAATGGAACAAGACGAAAAGCTGAAGCACATGAGAGACATGAAGACTTATGATGAAGACAGCAACTACCTGAACCCGCAAAGCGTTGCCATACTCGGACATCGCTTCTTCAGCCGCATCATCAGATTCAGACAACGACCAATTACGCTTTCTGCCGTCATCCAGGACATCGCTTCGAGGAGTGCCACAAAAGACAAAGGTTATGCTTGTACTACGGATCGCCTTGTAGAGCCTAAAAATCAAGTTGTGCCCTAAATATACTAATCAGTGATCAAGTTGTGCCCCAAAAATCAGGTTGCGCCACTGCTATGAAGCTCAGAGAACAGACTGTGCCACTGATCAGGTTGTGCCTGATATCAGGCTGCGCCCAGTCTTGTTGTACCAAAATCTACGTGGCGTCTGACACTTAATGACCATCATTACTTGACAATACTGACAACTTACAAACACAATGAACGAGGAAAATCTCTTCGAATCTCGTGAATTATGCCGCTCAAGGAGAGTTGGTAGACAGCTATCCTGTACACTTCATAAGTTACGTCTAGGCGCAATCCAGACAAAATCTTTAGTTGCGCCTAAGCACAATCTGAATGTCTTCTGCGCAAAAGCTGCCACGTGTCTAGGCGTGGCTCAGTTAGGCGCAGTTGACCGAAGCTCGCGCAACCTGATAAAGTTGAGACAATTGACATTCTAAAGCAGGATGACGTGGCGCACATGCCACAAATCTCTCAAGACGTGTCTACTATCCTGTACACGACCACGCGCATCTCAATCATATGATGCCATGCGTCTAAATACAGTTAGTACACGACTTAACAACTGAATGAAAGTTGGCACAACAGGAGGTTGGCGCAACCCAATGTGGCGTAATCCAGCCTCGCGCATATCAGAATAACTGCTAAAACAGTTATTTCCTGAACTCTATAAATAGAGTTTCCAATCACTGTGAAAAGATCAGATACATACGCACAGAGATCAAGAACTCTTGCCAAAGTGCTGCTGCATTCTCTAAAGGCTACAGTCTTTAAGTTCACATAGTCCAAGGGATAAAGTGATCATCTTCTGATCAGATTCCTAAAATTGTACTTCCCCAGAATTTATTGTACTTTGTACGATTCTTTTACAAGTTTGGAATAAACATCTTTTTATTTTGCAAACAAAATGGTGACTCTGCTGGGGACGACTTTCTCCTCCGACGAGAAGCTGACAACTCAATGTGACATTGCGTTGATCAGCAAGACGTAGAAGACTTTGGTTGTTCAAGTCAACCAGACAGCCTACGAGAATATGATCAACACCAAGAGCAACAAGCGCACTGTGGCTATCACTAAGAACCGGACTGTGTGGACTCCTAAATCTCCTACAGTCGCTGTTGCCCAGGCTTAACTTGAGTGCTCAGTGACCAGGGCGCAATCTGCCTCAGTGGCTCCAACACAGCCTGTTTCTGTTGCTAGGGCGTAATCTGTTCATCCTGCTGCCCATACGCACTCTACTACTATCTTTGCTACCAAGGCGCAGTCTGTTCAAGCTATTGTCGAGGGGCGGTCTACCCATGTTGCTGCCAAGGTGCCACCAGTAGCCCGTAGGACTATGGCTCAACCCAAGCAATCGGCAACCCAGGCGCAGTCTGCTACTCTGGCGCAACTCAAGGGAACTAGTCTTTTGGCTATTCCCTCTTCCAATTCTCAAGTTGTGAACTTGGAGAATTCATGTCCTAGTGCCAACACTAGACAGAACAAAGGAAAGAGTCCTTTGACACTTCCTCAATTGGGACATTCTGTGCCTAAAATGGTCTCACAATAGAACAAAGGAAAATGCTTCTTAGCTAACCCTCTTCAAAATAAAGGAAATCACCCTTTGGTCTTTCCTCAAACTTCCCTGGTCTATGACTCAGAGGAAGACGTATCAGATTCTATTCCTTTAAACAGAGGTCCTCGGATCTCTGATATTGAAAAGAATACTGACCAAAGAGGTATCTTACCTACCCCTATGGGGTCTGGTCAAGACTTTACCACCTTACAAATTTCAAGATCCAAGTAAGGAAAATTGAGGGTATCACAAACAGAGACACCAGGAGCAGAATTTTTAGATTTTTGCGCTTATCTCAATAGGCGTCAACCAATATCAACTTTGGCGAAACGTAAGAACCCTATGTCAAGGGCCAATATGTACCAAAAGCCAAAGTTTGAAAAGAAAGACCCAACCACCTATGCTAATGAGTTGAGTACATCTTTGTATACTCAGGGAACTAAAAATCTGAAGAATAGGAGACATGTTCCTAACATCATCAAGGAATATGTTCCTCCGACTTTTTCTCGTCCTGTAGTTGTAACTGATCTCCGGCAACGGCTTGCACAAAGACGGAAGACTACAGGAATGTCTCCCTCACCTCCAAATCACGCTTTAGATCGCCACTGCCTTCATGAAGTTGTTATCAGCTGTTGTTGCCAATCGGCTCGACGATCTGTCTTCGATCGTCTGAACTATGCTTCAACTCCCGAACATATAATAGAAGATGAAGACGAGCTATTATATGCTTCTGTCAACATGACTTCTCAAGGTACTGGGGTGGAAAACGTCCAAGATGTAATGCATCCCGTAATCCTAGTCAGCAATACCTAGACCGGATCCATGCATCCAGTGAAGGTGTCTTTCAATACCCTAGATCGAGAAATCGACATTTGAACCAAGGTGTCTTTAATCAAGAAGATCTCCCCATTGCCCATGTAGAAGAGGACACTTTCTCAGAGTTTGATGAAGATAGTGAAAGTTCTGAACAAACTATCTCATCAATAGTAGCAAGAGAAGTGATGACATACACCATTACAGAAGATCAAGATGCCTCTACTTCAACCAGTCAAGAGCAACGGATTATTGTATTAGAAGACAAATTGAAGACCATGACAGAAATGGTTACAAACATGCACACCATACTTGTGGCTCAACATACAGTGCCTCCGATTGTAAACTCTGCTACAAATCCTGAGCTTATAGCATCTTATGTACTTGTTAGTCTGGGGGTACCAACTCCTCTGGTTGCTTTCATGCCAATTCAAGCTGATCCCAATCAGTCTGGTGCTGGGGGTGGTAATTACCACGCTGTTCCTCCTTCTAACACTTCTAACCAGCCTACAAATTTCTAAACATCAGGAGATGCTAATGAGGCTGTGAAGCTCTTACGCACTCAATTTGAGGTCTTCAAGCAGAAGGATGGCCTACAAAGACTGGGCATAAAGCAACCATATCCTACAGAGTGGAAGGAAGTTCCATTTTCTCCTAAGTACAAGCTTCTAACTATTATGCTGTTTGACGACAGCACTTCTCCAAGTCAGTACATCAATCATTTTGAGGTGATGACTGATCAGTTACGGCCAAAAGATGCTCTCTTCACCAGAGTGTTCGTCGGTTATTTAGCCGGTACAGTATATGACTGGTATCGTAGTCTGCCTGATGGTTGGATCATTTCTTTTGCTGGTTTCAAGCAAATATTCTTGGAACGGTTTTACGAGGGAGTCAACGACATGACGATGTCTGCCCTCATTAAGATCAAACAGAGGCACAATGAATCCACAGAGAACTTCATTGAAAGATTCTGCTGAGAGGCACTCAAAATGTCTTTAGGAACTCCATCTGCTGTAATAATAGACACTTGCAAATCAAACTTGTTGCCTATTATCAGTATGTGGACGAGATCTACGCAATTCCAGGATTGGCCTTCTTTCATTGTAAATGCAAAGACGACAGAAGTTAGTGCCGAAAAGTTTAAGCAGTTAGGAGTCCAGATGACTCATCATAACCAAGATGAACATTCTGCACCCGAGGGTAGTAACCGTCAGAATAACCGCAAGAATAAAGAAGCACTGGCCATCAATCTCAAAGGCAAAGAGTCTTTGGCTGTCAATGTTACTCAGACGGCATCCACTCCATCAGCACCACTGTAAAAGTCAACTCGTCCAAAAGAAGAGTATTCTTTCGATGAAGATGATACTTTAAGCATCTTTGATTGCTTGATCAAAAGCAATAAGCTTCAGCTTCCAGAGGCAAAGCGACCAGAAGAAGTTGGTAAAACTGATCACCCTAAATATTGTGTTTATCACATATTTATAGGGCATCCAACCAGAGCATGTTACATGCTCAAGGGCAAAATCTAGGAGTTGGTCAACTCTGGGGCAATTACTCTGCAGCATGATGAGAAAACGGTGACTGCTAATGTGGTTTCTCTTCAATTCGGCAATTTTCCACCACAGCTTGTACAAGATGGTGCTGTCCCCATTCCAAGGACTACTCTTAAAATCGTGAATCTTCCACCTCCTTAAAATAAAGGTCTTGTTCCGTTGTCAACTGACAGAGGAGAAATTATGTGGATTCATCCAGATCTGGTGGTAGAATTTGAAACGCCTTCCTCTTCTAAGCAAAAGAAGCATTCCAAGTCTAAATCCAAGAACTGCAATATGGTGTCCTTTGAACCAGTAATAGAAGAAAAAATTCTAATGGTACTAGATCTGAAAAACCCTATCTTCGGGAGTACTCCAAAAATCAGGAGAACCCTGCTCCATCTCCTGATATTCCTTCTTCATCATCTTTTTCTACTGAGAATACACCATCTACATCCTTGTCGATGGTCGAACCATCTTCTCCTAAACCAACATCAGCAGACAAAGGAAAGCAACCTGTTCGCTTCGATAAAGCACTGAAGAAGTCCTCATCTCTTGGACTTGAAAAGCCTTACAATTTTGACATATTGGCTCAATCGGCCAATACTCCAGCAAGATTGTCAATCTTTGAACTTTTACGTCTCTCAAAAGAAACTCGAGAGACGTTAAGTGAAGCTTTGTGCAGGCTGACACTTGTCTTACTCTTCTCAAGAAACCTGAAAAGGAGCCAGTCAGCTGTGCACATTGTCATAGTGTATTTGAACTAATACCCAATATCACTTTTACACAAGATGACATGTTGTTAGAAGACAATCGTCATGATCGTCCTCTTTATTTCATGGGGTATGTGGACACCATGAAAGTCGATTGCATTCTGATTGACCCCGGGTCTGCACTTAGCATTATGCCGAAGTCTTTACTGGATGCTTTGAAGATCCCAGTGCATAACCTTTCTACAACTATTACTACCATCTTGGGGTTTAATCAAGGAAGGAGTGAACCTTTAGGGAAGATACGCCTGAAACTTCAAATTGGCAATCTTCGTACAAAGGTAACTTTCTATGTTATTGACAATCATGGCTCATACAATGCTTTGTTGGGAAGGCCATTCCTCCATGAACACAATATTGTACCCTCTACGCTCCACCAATGTTTTAAATATATGGATGGTAATAGAGAAGTCCAAAAAGAGGTTGCAGATCTGAATTCTTTCAAAGGGGTTGAAGCATACTGCAACGATTCTCGTATGTACAAGGAAGAATTCATGAAGGTGGTACTAGCAGTGGACCCGGATGAAGAACAGAAGAGTGTGTCAAATGATACTCTGGTGATTCCCGTAAAAGAACGTACTTCATGTCCTCAATCTTCCAAACTACAAACTATCTATCTTCCTTTCCATGAGAAGCGGCCTAAGGGTGATAGTCAAAAACAAAGGGAGCTCACCTCTTCTGAGCCGCTTGTAATCAATCTTCGTCGCAAGAAGCTCCCTCCTCCTTCTTCCCCTCTTGTCATCAATCTGACTAACCCTGCTAAGGCTAAAGTCCCTGTTGTAAATGATGGTGTAAAAATAAATAAAGCATCTCCTTTGCAGTATACTGAGGTCTTTAACTATACTCAGTGTTATTTGAATATGCTAGATAACTTTAAACCACTTACAATAGAAGTCGTATCATCTCTGTAAAATATAGTATCACTGGATTCAATACAAGAGTCGTACTTCTTAGTACCATCTCGAAAGAAAGATGAAAGGCCTATATTCTTCAAAAAAAGAGAAGAACCAAAAATCATGCTCTATAATGATAATAGAGATGATACAGGAAGGCTACAATTATGACGCTATAGTCCACAATCTAAAGCCATCATCCGTAAAATGGGCTATGATTTCAGAACAGGCCTCAACAATGGTAAATGGAGGCAAACTCTTCTTCGTATTGCTGTTCCAAAAGGAAAATCACAGCAATACCACAGTAAAATAAAATGGGGACTAGGTTATGCTTCACCACTCCCAACTCCAGAACCTTCTAATCTGATGAAGAAGAACGTTCAAACTCTTCTGATTCTATCTCACGGGATTCGGATACCAGCATTGGTCACGTTCATAAGGTGATAGTATCTTCTAACATGGTGTCTGCCGAATTCTTAGAAGATGATAAAGATGACATTGAAGAAGCTCCTGAAATGGACCCTTGGGCACAAAGGATGGATAATCAGTGGAAACTTCATTTTGAACAAGGAGAACCACCTACTGAGGATCAACTAGTCCAAATCGATATTAGAGAAAAGGGCGTATCACGACCAATCTTCATTAGCAAAAATCTCCCAGAGGATGATAAACAAGAATTAATTTACCTTATTCGTGAATACATTGACGTCTTCGCCTGAGTTATCAAGATATGCCAGGATTAGATCCTCAAATTGTAACTCACAAACTTAACATTTTACCGAATGCCAAGCCGGTCAAACAGTAACAACGGCGATTCAAGCCTGAAATGATGGATGCAATTGATGATGAAGTCAAAAAGCTTATAGCTTGCAGTTTTATCAGAGAAGAACAGCATCCTGACTGGGTAGCCAACGTCGTCCCAGTCCTGAAGAAGATCGGAAAGAATCGAGTTTGCATAGACTTTCGGGACCTCAATGATGTTTGTCCTAAAGACGAGTTTCCTCTCCCAATTACTGATGTCATGATCGACAATACATATGGATTTGAACGAATTTCTTTCATGGATGGGTTTTCTGGATATAATCAAATCCGGATGAATTATGAAGATGAGAAACATACTTCGTTTCGTACTCCTCGGGGAGTGTACTGTTATACGGTCATGCCGTTTGGTCTAAAGAATACAAGTGCAACCTACCAGCGGGTTATGAGTACTATCTTTTGCGACCATCTACGAAAGACTGTCGAATGCTATGTTGACGATATTGCTGTCAAAAATCATCTCAAGAAAGATCACATTCAAAATTTAAGAACTATCTTCAATCTGATGCGCCAGCATCAACTCAAAATAAACCCAACCAAGTCTTTCTTGGGTGTCTCTAGTGGTAAATTTCTCGGCTTCGTCATTACCTCAAAAGGTATACACGTTGATCCCGAGAAGATCAAAGCCATTCAAGAGATGCGTCCTCCACGCAACCTAAAAGAGCTACGAGGATTCCAAGGTTGACTTGCGTACATCAGGTAGTTCATTTTGAATTTATCTGGACGTTGCAGACCATTCACTCAGTTAATGAAGAAAGGTGTATCTTTTGTCTGGACGGAAGAATGTTAACGAGCATTTGACGACATAAAGCGGTATTTAATGAGTCCACCGGTTCTTGTACCACCAATTTCAGGAATACCCTTCTTAATGTATATACGGGTAATGGATCATTCATTGGGAGCTTTGCTAGCTCAAAAGAACAAGGAAGGTCATGAACAAGCCATCTACTATCTTAGCCGAACGATGATTGGAGCTGAATATCGCTATAGTCCGGTGGAGAAAGAATGTTTAGCCTTAATATTTGCTGTTCAGAAGACAAGACATTATATCATTGGCCAAACTATTCATGTCATATCCCGGGTCAATCCTCTTCGAGTCTTAATGAAGAAGCCAAATACACTCAATTCTAGGCTTGCCGCATGGGCCATATTACTAGCATAATATGATATGGTTTATGTTCCTCAAAAGTCTGTGAAAGGCCAAGCACTTGCCGACTTCTTAGCGGCTCATCCTGTCCCTGAAACATCTAAACTCTATGATGAGATTTCGGACGAAACTTTGGAATCAAATATGATTTCATAAGAATTTCCTACTTGGAGATTATTCTTTGATGGAGCTTCTAGAATTGGACCTGGAGGTACCCTTGTGGCTGGAGTAGGAATTGTTCTTGTTTCACCCGATGGATTAACTATTCAAAGGGCCTATTCTTTAGACGAATCATGCTCTAACAATGTGGCAGAATACAATGCCTTTCTCATTGGACTCCAATTGGCTAAACAACTAGGTGTTGAATATCTCGAAGTATATGGCGACTCTAAGCTGATTGTTAATCAGGTTAGAGGCATATATGAAGTTCGACATCAAGATTTAGTACCAAACCATGAAGCAGCAACCAGGATAGCTTCTTCGTTTAAAGGATTCTTCATCGAACATGTACGTCGGGCATGCAATACAGAAGCTGATGCCATAGATAACCTAGCTGTAGTATTGGCAGTTCTAGTCAAAAGACAACAGATGGTTGTTATCTCTAATAGAGAACTATTCTATGTTGAAAACAACCACAACATTGAATTCAGCAACCTAACTGAAGTCAATGTCCTTAGCGAGAACTGGAGAGCACCTTTCATTGATTTTGCAGTGCATGACATCTTGCCAGAAGATCCTAAAGAAGCTACAAGTATCCGTCGTCGATCGCTTCGATTCTATTATAATCATACTACTAAAACACTCTATCGAAGAATTTTTGATGGATTACTCTTGAGGTGTCTCGCTGGTGATGAAGCAAAGCAGATATTATGTGAAGCTCATGATGGTGTTTGTGGAGCACATCAGCCTGGTCCTAAACTACTGGATCGTGTTCGACGTATGGGCTACTACTGGCCCTCTATGGTATCAGATGCTATTGATTATGCAAGAAATATCGTGCATGTCAAATTCATGCAGATTTCATCCATCAACCGTCGGAATTTCTTCATCCGACTGCTGCCTCATGGCCTTTCAAAGCTTGGGGCATGGATATAATTGGCCCTATCAATCCTCCTTCATCTAAAGGGCATCAGTTTATTTTGGCTATAACCGATTATTTCTCCAAGTAGGAAGAAGCTATACCTTTGGCTGAAGTTAAAACGAGTAATGTCATCAACTTCATCAAACATCATGTGATATACAGATTTGGTGTCCCTTGCCGAATCATCCATGATAATGGGCCATAATTTATCAGCCAGAAGTTTAATAGGTTCTGTGATGACAATAGAATCAATAATGTCGCCTCTACGGCCTATAATCCTGCGGCTAACGGATTGGCTGAAGCATTCAACAAGACTATTATTAAACTCCTTAAAAAGTTTGTCTCTATTAACAAACGTAATTGGAGTGATAAACTTGGAGAATATGTATAGGCATATCGCACTACTGTCCGTAATCCCACAGGTTGCACACCTTTTTCTCTGGTATATGGATGTGAAGCTGTTCTACCTTTAGAAATTCAAATTCCATCATTGAGAATCGTCATTGCTAACGAGCTTACTACAAAAAATAACGATCGTTTTTGGCTTCAGGAATTGGAGGCACTCGACGAAAAAAGTTTATTAGCTCAACAGCACATCGAACTTTACCAAGCCTAGATTTCAAAAGCTTTCAATCGCAAAGTCAGAGTGCGAACTTTTCAGGAAGGCGAGTTAGTTCTTACGGTCAGACGTCCTATGACTATGACACATATGAGCAAAGGCAAGTTCGAGGCAAAATAGGAAGGGCCGTATGTGGTAAATAAAGTCTTCTCCAATGGAGCCTATCAATTAACAGATATGGATGGCAGAGTTTCTATGATGCCCATCAATGGTAAATTTCTCAAGAAATATTATGTATAAAGACAAAATGTACTTTATTTTCAGAGATATGATGTAAATAAAAGTTCACTTTTTTTTATTCAAAAGCAGAATGGAATTACATAGTATTAAGGACAGGGAGGAGGCCCTGACCCTTCCTGATTAAATACATAATTCGCCAATCGTTCAAACATCTCATTGCCGGAACTCACGAAAAACTCGCAAACAGCCATCCTCAATGCTTCTTCTTCGACAGTTTTCCAAGGCTCCACTAACTTAGAGATCAAATCCTGTCCTGGTGCAGGAGGAACAGTTGAGCCTTCGCCCCTTTCTTTTTGAGAAGGCACTGGAGGCTCAGCAGAGGGCGACTTGCTCTTTTCTTCAGTCTTCGGAGCGAGCAAATCTCTGGAAGACAATTTTCGTACAGAAGAGAAAAAGATTTACAATATCTACAAAAGTTTTGTTCTATTTATAGGAAAAAACAACTAGATAATCAGTCTCGAGAACTGATGCGACTTTTGGAAAGAGGCACAACTGTTCGTTCATTTCTAACGGTTTATTCATAACCGACCATTCATCATCCCTTCTTCGAAACCGACGTATTTGATTCATTCATTTTCTTCTTCGAGAGTTTGAACGACCATTCATTCATTCAGTATCTCTTCCTCGGAAATTGAAGTGAGTGATCACCCATTTATTTATCATAATGAGAATTTATGTCTCTTATGACCTTGAATTCCAAATATTCACGTCAAACAACTTGCCACATTCATATTTCTTTCTAGATTCTGCTATCTATGGCAGCATATAAAAAGGAGGAGAATAATGAGATAATTATTTCTTTATTTCCTCTTTAAAAGCATAGATACATCCTGATAAAAATCTATTACATCTCAGATTTTCATTCTAATGAAGGTCTATTACATCTTTGGATCTTCCCATTGATAATGAAGGTCTTTTACATCTTTGGATCTTCTTATTTGTTGGTGGCAATTCCTTGTTGTCTTGACCCGAAGCAATGAGCCAGACAATGGAATCAACTCTAGTCTTCTCTCTCAGAAATACGAGAGGAAAACCACAGAGTGCAGCAGCCCAAAGATGAGCTGTTGTCAATACAACTGGTAGAGAGAAGACAACCCGCCAGAGGAACTAGAAACGAGATCACCCTCGTGATACAATTTCTAGTTCTGCGTCTTCACCATCCAACTCTCATGTATAAAGGATCTTCCTACCATCTGAGGAAGACCCTTCTGAACATGAAGAGTCCTGAGCTGTCTGATTTGAGTGTCAGAACCACATGAGCTGTCTGATGTGAGTATCAGAAGAATGCCCTCTGCAACATCCAAATCACCAATGCCAGTCCTGAAGAAACTTGCTAACAGAATCCCTACAAATATTAATAAAATAGAAGAAGTTAGCAGAATCCATCAAACAGTGTGTGTCTATTGTAGGAGCGTAAAAAGTGCTTCAAAGAAAGAGTCATCTCATTCATAAGTGATCTACTTTACGCCTAGCAGAACGGATAATTTCTTTACGCCCAAGACTAGGCTAATCAATTTACGCCTAAGAAGGCTGATCATTTTATGCTTGGTTCTACACCTATGATTTTATGCCAAGGACAGAGCAGCCACTTTTACGCTGGACAAAGCTGTCAAATCTTGCATTTAATGCAAACTCTGACATGAAGATATTAATGATGGCATATATCACAAAGGGATTTGTCTTTACACAGAGACCAATGTTGTCGTTTAGTGTGTGGATTGAGCTACTTTACGCTCACACTACGGCTTCTTTTACGCACGAAGATTATATGAGCCTTTACGCTCAACAGTCGACGTGTGCGTAAAGTCTATTTGAGCTACTTTTACGCTCAAGGTTATTTAATAACCACTTTACGCAAGAAGTCTATGTCAAGGCTATTTTACGCCAAATCCACTGCTTTACGCTCAGAGTACATTGGGCTATTTTTACGCCCTATTCTCCTCCACCAGTTTGAAACATGGTTTGCTTACGTGGCTTTCATGCCACTCTTTTCGAAGAACGTGTGTACATGCATCCTATCCTTACTGAAGTGATGGGACACACGTCAACATATGCAGAGGATGGCTTCGATCATGGGTGGCAGTTGTTAGCGTAAAGATGGAACTTTTGCTGAGTTTTTACGCACAAGAGCCCAAGTCTATAAATAGACTTATTTTTCTTATAACAAAGACACACACAGAGGAAGAAAAAACACAGAAAAAAGACAGAGAGACAGGAGAGAATACAGAGATCAGAACTTCGAGATTTTGATTCTCCAGAGCATTCTTCTTCAACTTTTCTTTCAGAACAGAGTGAAGCAAAGCAGGAAAGCATTCGGCCTCGCCATCAGTGCCCAAGTGCGTCGATACCTTTCTGGTGACTTAGTTCTTCCAAGTTGTTCTACTTCAAGCAGTGATCTTCATCATCATCATATGGTCCAAGGAACAAAGTGATCATTTACAGATCAGACTTCCATAGCAATACTTTCCCAGAATCAAATTTGTACTCCTTGTACTTTTTCTCGTTTTATTTTCAAAATCCAACTTTTGTTTGGCATTTTTGTTAAGTGAAACAAAATGGCGACTCTGCTGGGGAATACCTTCTCCTCTAACGAGGAGGCGATTGCTCAATATGATGATGTTTCGGTCAGTTTGACCAAGAAGACTCTGGTTGTGCACTTCGACCAGACTGCCTATGAAGAAATGCTCCGAACTGGGGGTGGTTCTCGCCACTCCAATATTCAAAAGTCTCGCAAAGCACGAAAAGTTTGGATTCCCAAATCCAAAGTGGTTTCTGATCTCTCTGTTGCTTCTGATGACAAGGGAATCTTTCCACTCCTGTCGTAGGGGCTCCCGTTTGTAACGAGGCAGTCCTTACTTCGGCGTCGCTCTCTAAGTGTGACGATTTATCTCCCGTTTGTAACGGTAAAGATAATCAGGTTTCACGCCTACTGCGTAAGAACCAAGTTTTACGCTCAGTGGGTAAGAACCAAATTTTACGCTCAAGGCATAAGAATGAGTCTCCCATTTATAATGTGGCAGATTCTAATGCTTCTGAGGGTAAAAATAAGTCTCCCATCTGTGACGTGGTAGACACACAAATTACGCTCCTCGCGTAAAACAAAATCTCCCGTCTGTGACGTGGGAGATAATCAATTTTTACGTTTTACACGTAAAGGTAAGTCTCCTGTCTGTGACAGTGTAGATAAAATTCACAACGATGTTTGCACATCTAATGTGAATGTACCTAAATACATACAGCATAAAAATGTTGTTGGTAAAAATTCTGTACTACACCAACAACCTTCTTATACTGCTTTACGCAAAGTACCAAACTTGCAAATTACGCGCCATGAAGATGGAGTCCTTCGTGCTAAAAAATCTCAAGATTTACGCACACAACTCCAAACGCGTAGAAATGTACAATTTGGTTCTGCGGATGCTGCTAGTAATCTTCTTTACACACAGGGTACTAAACGTATTTCTACCCCTAATGTGATAAAGAAGAATACTCCCTCCACTCCTTCTGACCTACGTGAATTGCTAATGCAAAAGCGTAAGAATTCACAATCTCCGGTGACACTCCCCCAAGAAAAACATCATTGTGAATATCACCAGGTTGTGATCAACTGTTGTTGTTCGGCTTCAAAACGGTCAGTTTTTGATCGTTTAAGTTTTAACTCGCCTCAACATCAAGCTGAAGACCAAGAAGATGAGCTGTCATATGCATCAGTCAACATGGCATCTCATACTAACAGAGGACGACGTCCGAGACGGAATATGTCCCAAACTCCAGGTCAACAATAGTTCAACAGACTTCTTGATTCCTTTGAAGGGGTATATCAAAATACTCGATCAAGAAGACAAAGACAAATACAGACTTCTGATTCAGAAGCTGGGGGTACTCAATCTTTTGAGTCCGAGACTGACAGTGTGGATTCATACTTCTATACAAATCCTTCTGTATCTTCAAGAGAGGTTGAATCCTACGCTGTTGGAGATGAACCAGAGACGTCATCTGCTAATACGGAACAACGTCTCACTGCCGTGGAACAATCATTGAAAGACATGCTTAACATGGTGCAAAGCATGCATCAGATAATTTTGAATCAGCGAACTGCTCAACCTACAGTAATAACTCCGGTACCAGTAGCAGCACAAACTCAAGATAGTCAAGGGACTGATATACCTTTGAATATTCAAGAGCCTGCTGTTAATCAAAATTCTGTATCTCCAGATCCCATCATTCAAGAAGATATACCACCTCCAGTGGGGGTTACGGTACATCCAACGATTATTCAATCAAATGTGCTTCCTCAAACCAGTGAAGCCATTCAAGCAGTGCGTGAACTCAAAGCACAGTTTGAAGTTTTGAGGCACAAAGATCAGCTCCAGAGATTAGGAATTAAGCAACCTTATCCTCCTCATTGGAATGATGTACCCTTTCCACCGAAGTTCAAGCCGCAATCCATGGTTTTATTCGATGGAAAAGCATCTCCCAGTCAATATATCAATTACTTTGATATTATGACTGTACACTTGCAGAAAAATGATGCTCTTATCACTCGAGTATTCATCGGGTGTCTGACGGGTTCAGCTTACGACTGGTATCGTAGCTTACCCGATAACTCTATTTCGTCTTTTGACGAATTCAAGGCAATGTTTCTCTCCCGCTTCTATGAAGGAGGTATGGACATGAACATGTCCTCCTTGATAGAAATTAAACAAAAGGAGAAAGAAGATACTCGGACGTTCATTGAACGTTTCCGATAGGCTACTCTAAAGATGCCTCCTGGTATGCCAGATTCAGTATTGATTGATACATGCAAGATGAATCTGCGACCATCCATTGCTGTCTTCACGGGTTCCCAATTCACAGATTGGGCTTCGTTTATCATAGCAGCAGTTTCTGCCGAGACCAATGGTAGGTTGGCTCGTGAACACGAGATGATTTTCGCTTTAGAAGATAAAGGGAAGAAAAGTAATCCTGGTAATAATCCTGGCAATCGTAATGTGAAAGGAAAAGATACTCTTATGGTCAATCTTTCCAAGAACAAAACGACGCCAAAAAATTAGGAATCTTCCAGGCCAAAGGAAGAATACTCTTTTGACGAAAGTGATATCCCAGGGATATTTCATTGTCGGGTGAAAAGTGGTAAACTTCAGATTCCAGAGCCAAAAAGGCCTAATAAGGTGAATCTGACTGACAATCCCAAATATTGTATCTATCATAGATACATTAATCATCCGACCAGTGCTTGCTATGTCTTGAAAAAGAAGATCCAAGAGCTGATAAATGGTGGCGCTATCGCTTTAACCAATGATGACCATACGGTTACGACCAATATGGTTTCTCTTCAGTTCGAGGATTTTCCTCCACAACAAGTCCCAGATGGAATTATCCCAATTCCAAAGGCAACAATGAAGATCGTGAATATCCCGCCTGCCAGGGAAGAAAATACAGGATTGCTGCCGCTCACATTGAAGAATGGTGAAATCATGTGGGTACATCCTGACTTAGTACCTGAATTGGAAAATGAAGGTAAAACTTTAAAATCCAAGAAAGGTAAAAAAGTCAAAACCTGCAACATGATTTCTCATGTTATTCCGAATCCTGATGACTTGGATCATCTATGGGATGGCCTTCCTCTAGAAGATAGACTGAAAGGACTAAACATCTGTCCTCCAAGTCTAGCTCCTCCTACCAAGCTCAAGCTTACTCATCAGCAGTGGCTAGCCATGAATAGTGTTCCTTTATACCGGGCACAACAAGTTTTTGCTGCTTATGAAAAAGCTCCAACAGGGATTTCTCCTCGTATCCCGAATCCTTCTCCTCCCTTAACTACAGAGACGTCTATGCTTCATTCTCCTGTAGTTGTAGAGGTTTCTTCCTCTTCCTGTGCTGAAACACTTGTCCAGAGTTCATTGCCTATCCACTTGTATAGTCAGCAATCTGTCCTTCTCATGAGGAAGATGGGTTACGACTTTCAAAAGGCAGAAGGTTTGAATTATGATAAAGGAATACGTCTTCCTTTACAAATTCAAAATCAGAATTCTACTACTGGATTGGGTTCTGAAGTTCCTCGTAACAACCCTCACAAGAAGAAGGCTAAGAAAAGAAAGACTAAATCCTGTAATATGGTACTTTCTTCTCCTAAGTCTGAAGAAGAAACTTTTGCTGGTACAAGATCTGGAAAAGAGTACCATAAAGACTATGAGGGATCCTCCAAAGAAGCAGAAGATGTAGTAAAAACTCTACCAGTTCAACCTTCTCCTGTTCCTGCTAAACCGTCTATGGTTGAAAAGGGGAAACAGAAGGCAGTACGCTTTGATATCCCATTGAAGTCTGCTTCCAGTCAGGGGGTGGTGATGAAGCCTTACAAGTTTGATATTCTAGCTCAGTTAGCCAATACTCCGGCTAGACTATCTATATTTGAACTGCTTCGCCTTTCCAGAGAAAGTAGAGAGACTTTGAGCAAAGCTTTACTTCAAGCAGATTCATGCTTGGCTCAACTCAAGACTCCTGATAATATACCAGTGTCATGTCCGCAATGTCATAGTGTGATGGAAGCAATTCCCAACATCACCTTTACACAAGAGGATATGCTATTGAAACACAACAAGCATGATAGGCCTCTGTGCTATACTGGATATATCGGATCCACTAAAATTGACAGGATTTACATTGATCCTGGGTCTTCAATTAGTATAATTCTTCAGAGTATGCTAAGACCCCTGAGGATTCCTACTAGTGAGCTGACTTACACTAGTACTATGATAGTCGGTTTTAACTCTGGCAAGAGCAAACCACTGGGGAAGATTCGTCTGCAGATTTAGATTGGTTTCGAACTATGGTAACTTTTTATGTTATCAACTCGGACGTATCCTACAATATTCTTCTTGGAAGACCGTGGATTCATGAGCACAATATTGTGCCTTCAACTCTTCACCAATGTTTCAAGTATGTGGACTCCCAAGGAGTTGTGAAAACTGAGTTCGCTGACATTAATCCGTTCAAGGGTGTCGAAGCCTACTTCTCTGATTCAAGGCTTTATAAACAAGAGCATGTGAAAGAGATATCAGACATGGCTGAAGATCAATCATTATCTGAGGATCAGTCTATTAATGAAGATCCGCCAGAGGAGCAACCTTTGAAGATCATAGTCAAGGGACGAATCCAATCCCAACCTGTCAATGATCAACCTTTGATAATTAAGGTTAAAGGAAGAACTCAAACTTTATTTGAGGAATCAATAAATATTCCTGGTAAGAGCCAAGTTCAACCTTTTATGATCAAGGTCAAAGGGCATACTTCTTGTACGAATGATCCAGAATTACCATTGATTGTCAATCTTGGCAAATCTACGCAGAAGACGGACGATGGTCCACTGTTGATTACGTTTTACCAAAAGACTCGTCATAGGTTGGGATATGATCCGTCCTACATGTTTAATGACGATATACAAGAAGAATTATCTTCTAGCTCTTCGCAATCATCAGATTCGGAAGAAATTTTATTCATCGAATCCGATATGTCTCGTTCCTCATATTGTGAATCTGGGCAAATATTCTCAGTCAATATGGTTCAAGCCGATGATGAATCAGAGCCATTTGAGAATGATCCTTGGGCTCAACAGATGGATACTCAATGGAAATTTCATTTTGAACAGCGATAGCCACCTACAGAAGATGAGGTTATCCAGATTGATGTTGGAGATGGAATTACGTCCAAACCAATATTCACCAGTAAGAATCTTTCTGAAGATGAAAAGGAAGAGCTGATAAAACTTATCAAAGATTATATTGACATCTTTGCATGGAGTTATGAGGATATGCCATGACTAGATCCTAAAGTTGCTACTCATAAACTCAATAATTTGCCTAATGTCAAGCCGGTAAAACAACAGCAACGACGCTTTAGACCAGATATGATGGATGTAATTGAAGCAGAAGTCAAAAAGCTGATTACATGTGGCTTTGTTCGTGAAGAACAACACCCAGATTGGGTGGCCAATATTGTTCCTGTTATGAAGAAGAACGAAAAAGTCCGAGTTTGTATAGATTATCGAGATCTTAATACGGCTTGTCCAAAGGACGAATTTCTACTTCCTATTACTGATGTCATGATAGACAATACATGCGATTTTGAACGTATGTCTTTCATGGACGGATTCTCAGGATACAATCAGATCAAGATGCATCCAGAAGATGAGAAGCATACATCTTTTCGAACACCCCTTGGGGTTTATTGCTATACGGTTATGCCGTTTGGTCTTAAAAACACCGGTGCCACATATCAACGGGCTATGAGCAATATCTTTCAAGAACATCTACAAAAAATAGTTGAATGCTACGTAGATGACATTGCTGTTAAAAGTCGGTCAAAGAATGATCACATTCAGGACTTGAAGACAGTATTTGAATTGATGCGCCAACATTAATTAAAAATGAACCCTACTAAGTCTTTCTTAGGGGTTTCTAGTGGCAAGTTTCTAGGATTTGTCATTACCTCTCAAGGTATCCATGTTGATCCTGATAAGGTTAAAGCAATTCTTGAAATGCGTCCTCCTCGTAATCTGAAAGAACTCCGTGGCTTTCAGGGTCGTATCACTTATATCAGAAGATTTATATCTAATCTTTCTGGGAGATGTCAACCTTTCTTCCGTCTATTAAAGAAAGGGATATCTTTCGTCTGGGATGAAGCGTATCAAAAAGCCTTCAATAACATTAAGCAATATCTTACAAACCCGCCTGTTCTGGTACCTCCGGTGATAGGAAGACCATTTTTGCTATATGTTCGAGCCTTGGATCATTCATTTGGCGCTCTTCTGGCACAGAAAAGTGATATGGGTCATGAACAAGCAATATATTATCTGAGCAGAATGATGGTCGGAGCTGAACACAGATATACTCCTGTGGAAAAGGAATGTCTAGCTTTGGTTTTTGTCGTCCAAAAGACAAGGCATTATGTCACTGGACAGACTATTCATGTCATCTCCAGAATAAATCCCATTCGGGTATTAATGAGAAAACCGAGCATTCTTAATTCCAGGTTAGCTACCTGGGCGATGTTGCTCACTCCTTATGACATGATTTATGTGCCTCAAAAATCAGTGAAGGGCCAAGCGTTAGCTAATTTCTTAGCTGCTCATCCTATACCTGAAACTTCGAAGTTATATGAAGACATTCCAGACGAAGTAGTGGATTGTAACATGACTTTGAAAAATGATATATGGCAATTATATTTCGATAGAGCATCGCGAGTGGGACCTAAAGGCAATATTGTCTCTGGGGTAGGAATTATCTTGGTTTCTCCTGACAAAATGGTCATATACCGTGCCTATTCTCTTAATGAGCCATGCTCTAACAATGTAGCAGAATATAATGCTCTATTGATTGGTCTCCAAGTAGCAAAACAACTGGATATTGAATTCTTAGAGGCTTATGGAGATTCTCAATTGATCGTTAATCAAGTTAGAGGGACTTATGAAGTCAGAAATCTTGATCTCATCCCCTATCATCAGGTGGTAGTCGAGTTCGTCCTATCATTCAAAGGATTCTTCATTGAATTTGTACCGCGTTCTCAGAATGTGGAGGCTGATGCTCTTGCCAGTTTAGCTGCAGACTTGGCTGTCCCAATCCGAAGGCAAAATACAATTACTTTGTTGGACCGAGACTTGTTCTGTGTGAAGAGTAATCTGCATATTGAACAAAGTTATGTTACAGAGGCAAGTTCCCAGCAGAAAGATTGGAGAACTCCATTCATTGATTATACAGTTCATGGGATTTTGCCTAAAGATCCTAAAGAAGATGCATCAATTAAGAGATGATCGTTTCGATTCTATTATGATTCATCTTTACATATGCTATATCGTCATTCATATGACGGACTCTTGTTGTACTATCTCTCAGAAAGTGAAGCCAAACAAACACTGCGTGAGGCTCATGATGGTGTCTGTGGTGCTCATCAACCGGGTCCAAAGTTACAAGATCGCATTCAAAGAATGGGGTATTATTGGCCCTCTATGATAGCAGATGCTGTAGACTATGCCAGAAGATGTAAAGCATGTCAGATTCATGCTGATTTTATTCATCAGCCATCTGAATTTCTACATCCTACAGCAGCCTCCTGGCCCTTCGAAGCTTGGGGTATGGACATCATTGGTCCTATTAACCCTCCTTCTGTCAAAGGACATCGGTTTATACTAGCAATAACCGATTACTTTTCGAAGTGGGCAGAAGCAGTTCCCCTTGCTGAAGTGAAAATATCTAATGTAATCAGCTTCATTAAACATCATGTCATTTATCACTTCGGGATTCCTCGACGAATAATTCATGACAATGGACCACAATTTGCCAGTCAGGCATTTTATCGGTTCTGTGACAAAAATTGAATTCAAAATCTGGCTTCTACGGCTTATAATCCAGCTGCTAATGGTTTAGCTGAAGCCTTCAACAAAACAATCATCAAAATTCTCAAAAAGTTTGTCTGTTCTAATAAAAGATATTGGAATGAGAAGCTTGGAGAATGTTTATGGGCATATCGAACAACGGTCCGGACTCCTACTGGTTTTATACCATTTTTACTGGTTTATGGATGTGAAGCTGTCCTCCCATTGGAAATCCAGATCCCTTCTCTTCGAATTGTTATTGCTAATGAGCTAACTACAGAAAATAATGATCGCTTACGACTCCAAGAACTTGAAGGATTGGACGAGAAGCGTCTTCAAACACAACAGCATATTGAGCTATATCAAGCCCGTATATCTCGAACTTTTAATCGTAAAGTCAAGGAGAGGGTATTTAAAGTTGGCGAGCTTGTATTAGCTGTTCGGAGACCAATGGTGATGACTCACAAAAGCAAAGGGAAATTCCTAGCAAAATGGGAAGGCCCGTATGTAATTGAGTCCGTGTTCTCTAATGGTGCCTATCGGTTGTCAAAACCCAATGGAGATCTACTCATGCTGCCGATCAATGGCAAATTTCTTAAGAAATACTATATATAAAAAGAGAAGACAGAACAAAAAATAAAATTTCTTTTATTTTTGTTCAATACAAAAGATTAAGGACGAGGGCCACTCCTTTCCTTATTGAATGCATAGTCAGCCAATGCATAGAAGGCATCGTTTCCTGAACCCATAAAAATTTTACAGACGGTCATCCTCAATGCTTCTTCTTCAGGAGTTTTTCCTGGCTCTATTAAGAAAGCAGAGATGTCTTGGGGTGGCTTGGGCGTAGAAGAACTGTTGTCTACTTCGGTCGGACCCGTCACTATTGGCTCAGCAGGGCATATCTCAATGACGTCCTCAATGTTCCTGAAGACTTCATTCTTTTGCTGTACATCCTCGGAAGACATTTCCAATAGAGGAGTAGAAATAAGAATGAAATGATTACAGAGAATTCTCACCTATTTATAGAGGAGGATTACTAATGAACTGGTCTCTGAAATTGAAAACGACTTTTTATTTCCGAAAAGACTCGTTCGATCATGTTACCAGGTTCATCCATTTATTTATGGAATTGAATCATCCTTTCTGTTCCCAAGAAATACGTTGATTCGTCCACCGTTTTGACGTATATGCTCACAACATCTGTCTTCTTATTTTCCAGCTACCAAGGTTTGGTTAAGCTGACTTCTTGTCTCTTGGGAGAAGGATTTTAAATCTTCTATCAATTTGATTAAAAAGTGGGATTCGTTATTTATCATGTTTTTATAACCTCTGGATAAATGCTAAATCTACCTACTTATCTATCATTTTCCATTTTGACCTCTGCATAGAAATTAATCTAATTTTCTTTTGAGTTCTCACACACTGTCATGTCCATATTACCTCTGATAGTATTGTGTACTCTAAATCAGAAAAGAAGGTTTCATTATCTATCATGTCCATATTACATCCAGATAGATACAAATCATTGAGCATAGAAGAATTATCATTTCCACTCTCATATCACCATAAAAGTCTATTATATTTCTTAGACTTTTCTTTACAATGGAAATCTATTATATCTAAGATTTTCATTCTAAACACACAACGATAACCTAATGGAGATCTATTTCTTCTTCGGATCTTCTTTGTGGGATTTCGTTATGGTGTTGATGACTGAGTGGGGGTTTTAACATGATCAGTCGATGAGGAATCAATGGCTGGTTTCTTCCCCTTGCTACCGGCGGCGGATGATTTCTTAGGAGCCATCAGATCAGAGTTTCGAAGAAAGAAAGGGCAAAAGGAATTCAAGAAGATGAGTAAAAGTGTTTTCTCTCTCTAAAAAGACCTATTTATAGAGAGATTCAAAACCGACTGTTAGATATCCTCGCTTTTACGCATATGACGGTTGCGTATCCCAAATTTTACGCTGGCAGATCAAATCTCAACTTTTATGCTTCTGTTCAAAGTGTTTCAAATTTTGGAGATATTTGAAAACTTTGAAGGGGGTCCTGTAGGTGCGTAAAAAGTGCTTCAAAGAAAGAGTCATCTCATTCATAAGTGATCTACTTTACGCCTAGCAGAACGGATAATTTCTTTACGCCCAAGACTAGGCTAATCAATTTACGCCTAAGAAGGCTGATCATTTTACGCTTGGGTCTACACCTATGATTTTACGCCAAGGACAGAGCAACCACTTTTACGCTGGACAAAGCTGTCAAATCTTGCATTTAATGCAAACTCTGACATGAAGATATTAATGATGGCATATATCACAAAGGGATTTGTCTTTATACAGAGACCAATGTTGTTGTTTAGTGTGTGGATTGAGATACTTTACGCTCACACTATGGCTTCTTTTACGCACGAAGATTATATGAGCCTTTACGCTCAACAGTCGACGTGTGCGTAAAGTCTATTTGAGCTACTTTTACGCTCAAGGTTATTTAATAACCACTTTACGTGGGAAGTCTATGTCAAGGCTATTTTACACCAAATCCACTGCTTTACGCTCAGAGTACATTGGGCTATTTTTACGCCCTATTCTCCTCCACCAGTTTGGAACGTGGTTTGCTTACGTGGCTTTCATGCCACTCTTTTCGAAGAACGTGTGTACATGCATCCTATCCTTACTGAAGTGATGGGACACACGTCAACATATGCAGAGGATGGCTTCGATCATGGGTGGCAGTTGTTAGCGTAAAGATGGAACTTTTGCTGAGTTTTTACGCACAAGAGCCCAAGTCTATAAATAGACTTATTTTTCTTATAACAAAGACACACACAGAGGAAGAAAAAAACACAGAAAAAAGACAGAGAGACAGGAGAGAATACAGAGATCAGAACTTCGAGATTTTGATTCTCCAGAGCATTCTTCTTCAACTTTTCTTTCAGAACAGAGTGAAGCAAAGCAGGAAAGCATTCGGCCTCGCCATCAGTGTCCAAGTGCGTCGATACCTTTCTGGTGACTTAGTTCTTCCAAGTTGTTCTACTTCAAGCAGTGATCTTCATCATCATCATATGGTCCAAGGAACAAAGTGATTATTTACAGATCAGACTTCCATAGCAATACTTTTCCAGAATCAAATTTGTACTCCTTGTACTTTTTCTCGTTTTATTTTCAAAATCCAACTTTTGTTTAGCATTTTTGTTAAGTGAAACACCTATCAACAGGCGCATATGCGCACCTATCAACAGGTACAAACCAGCAGTGTGCGCCTACCCACAGGCGCACATCAGCACTGCGCACTGATCAAACAGGCGCATATCAGAAATGCACATTGATCAACAGACGTATATATCTTCAGTACGAGTCGATCAAGCTAGCGCATGTCAGCATACGTGCCTCTAATCGAAGCTAAAACACTGGATCACAGTGTGCGCCTATTCTCAGAAATAGTTAGCGCATATCAACAGTGTCTACAACATGCAGATTAATACTTATCTCCAAAAGTAGTGCGGAAGGAGAATGTTCATACCATTGATTTTTCGTCGAGACTTACCAATTTTTGAAGGCACAATATGCTGAAAAATAACATCAGGACGAAGTGGCACAAGTGAAACCTTATGAGAAATTATATGTTTTGAGAAAGTATAAATGACTCTTTCGTTTCTGGATGTCCTTTTTAAAAGAGGTTAAAGATGAGGTGGGTGCGTCATTCTAGGAGCCTATTTTGGGAAGGAACTAAAAATGGGCGTCTAAAATCGTGTGACTACTAACACGTGTCCCTCAGAAGAAACAGTAAACGAAGAATTAGCTAAAAGAATATGTCCATGTGTACCATTCGAAATCACAGCCACACAATATCAGAAACTTTAGATTTCATTGCATAAAGATGGGTGGACCTCTACAATCAAGGATACCAGAAAAGAGAATAAAAGTTGTTCTGCTTAAAATATTATTTCTTGTTCTTGCCTTCATCGGTCTGACGAAGGGCGGCGTCCAATTCTTGCATGTTGCGGATCCCCGAACGATGCATCAGATTAAGAAATCCCTCCGAATCGCTGTGCTCTTCAGAGGATGGCCCACCACTCGAGCGATTGAAGACTGACGAGTTTAAACCGAAGCAGTCTAAAAAGTTTACTGCCCTTATGCCGGGTCAGCCTCCAGCAAATAAGTCGATGGTGTGATATCATGTCCTGCTGCAGGAGACTTGATTGTGGTGTCAGCATTGGTCTTCATCTCTTTCTTCTTGGGGGCCATTGAAGAACAGAAGTGAAGAACAAAGCACAAAGATAAACTACTACACATATATTAAAAAATTGACTCTTCGTATTCCTCATGGAAAACTGAAAATAATCAATAAAACTCGGGAAGACGAAGAGAAGATTGAGTATTTTCGAGAAAGAAATTTAATTGTGATGATCGAGCATTGACCGGCACAACTTGACTCAGTCAAAATTTTTCTAAATTCAAAGTATTTCAAAACTTTGAAGCATTTTTTTAAGTTTTGAAAACTTTGAAGGGGGTCTTATAGAGCCTAAAAATCAATTTGCGCCCTAAATATACTAATCAGTGATCAAGTTGCGCCCCAAAAATCAGGTTGCGCCACTGATATGAAGCTCAGAGAACAGACTGCGCCACTGATCAGGTTGCGCCTGATATAAGACTGCGCCCAATCTTGTTGCGCCAAAATCTACGTAGCATCTGACACTTAATAATCATCATTACCTGACAACACTGACAACTGACAAACACAATAAACGAAGAAAATCTCTTCGAATCCCGTGAATTGTGCCGCTCAAGGAGAGTTGGTAGACAGCTGTTCTGTACACTTCGTAAGTTACGCCTAGGCGCAATCCTGATAAAATCTTTAGTTGCGCCTAGGCACAATCTGAATAGCTTCTGCTCAAAAGCTTCCACGTGTCTAGGTGCGGCTCAGTTAGGCGCAGTTGACCGAAGCTCGCGCAATATGATGAAGTTGAGACAACTGACATTCTAAAGCAGGATGACGTGGCGCACATGCCACTAATCTCTCAAGATGTGTCTACTATCCTGTACACGACCACGCACATCTCAATCATATGATGCCACGTGTCTAAATACAGTTAGTACACAACTTAACAACTGAATGAAAGTTGGTGCAATAGGAGGTTGGCGCAACCCAATGTGGCATAATCCAGCCTCGCGTACATCAGAATAACTGCTAAAACAGTTATTTCCTGAACTCTATAAATAGAGTTTCCAATCATTGTGAAAAGATCAGATACATACGCACAGAGATCAAGTACTCTTGCCAAAGTGCTGCTGCATTCTCTAAAGGCTACAGTCTTCAAGTTCACATAGTCCAAGGGATAAAGTGATCGTCTTCTGATCAGATTTCTAAAGTTATACTTCCCCAGAATTCATTGTACTTTGTACGATTCTTTTACAAGTTTGGAATAGACATCTTTTTGTTTTTGCAAACATGCCTGTCCATCAAGTCAAGGATTGCCCAGAGACCGTTGATCACACTGCCCAAGGACAAGCACCAGGAGCATCAAGACTATAACAATCTTCAGATTCAGCAATCACATAGAGCATTACCACAAGGACCAGTCTACGTCAGGAAAGTTGAAGAAGGTTAGAGAAATTTCTGTCCCGGAGGAATACTGAAGATAGAATGAAGACAAAAGATTTCTTTTGTATGGTTGGGAAAACCATGTATCTTGATTAGCAATCCAGTCTTTCCTTAAATTTCTTTTAGCATCTAGACCATTTCTTGAAACTTCTTGTTTTCTATTTTGGAACCTTGGTTGATATTCAAATCTTATTCCGAGATATTGTTTCCTATTCGTTGATTGATACTCATCCATCTATTCTTCATAACCCTGCTTTCTTTTCGAGATTCTATTCAGGAATTTTGTTTCCTATTCAGAACTAGTTACAATTTGTAAATTTTGTTTTCTCCTCGAGGTTCAGTTTTCTATTCGGGGCTAGTTGGAATTTGATTTTATTCAATATTTGCTTCTATTCACCATTCAAGACATCCTTTGAAAATTTTCTTTCAAATCTGAGGACTTGACATGTTCCCTATATGAGATTTCTTTTCCTATTCATGGCTTGTTTTCTGTTTGAGAAATTGTTCTGATCACCACTTTGTTTAAATCTTGTCCCCTATTTGAGGTATCACTTGTTTCATGGATACTTGTTTCCTATTCACCCACTAATTCTCTTTCCTATTTCGTAACTTGATTCCATTCGAGATTTTAAGATCATGTTTCCTATTTACAAGACTTTGTTTTGTTCGTGATTTAGTCTCATATTCAATATTTTCCAGACTTTGAAACTTCAGTTCCGACTCGCGACTCATTGAGGCCGTGTTCCCTATTCAAAATCATGTTTCCTCGTTGAGATTTTATATTCGAGAATTTATTCCTTATTCATGACTTTGTTGATACTTGACTTTTCACTATGTACCTTATTGGGGAATTCATTTTCAATTCAAGTTTTTGCTCGAGATTTCATTGTTATTTGAGATTTTATTGAAACTTGTTTCCAGTACGGGATTTATTACTTATTTTGAAACTTGTCTCCTATCTGATACCTTGCTTCAGTTCATCCTTCGAGACTCTGTTATCCCTTCGGGATAATATCCCATATATGGAATCTTGTTACCATTCCAGATATCAGTTGAAATTCCGTTATAATTTGAAACTTCTCTCCCTGTCTAAAATTTTAAATCTTCCTGGTTGTCCTTTTGTACTCACTGATTGGATCCCTTGTAGTCTCTTAGTACTTAATAAACTCTTGTATTCTAATAGTCAGATAACCTCACCATTTTTGTGACTTGGACTATTGAAACTCATTTTGATTCCTTAAAATTTTCTATAGATAATGTTGAAAAACTATTCGATGACCTACTAGGGCACGACAGTTGTGCGCTGCAGCCGTTATCTGGATTGCAGAGACCGAAAGTTCACTGCAGCCAGCAGCGCACTGGCGGGGCAGGAACTCTAAGTTGAAGTGATTTAGACATTCATAGATTTTGGGTATTATGGAGACTTGTCCTAATTCTTCATGTCGTGATCTCTTGGGTTGCTTCGTTGTTGATTGTTGGAAAATGGATATAGTGCATAGAATATTCGGTAACATATCGTTATTTGAGTCACGAAGCCGAAGTTTACTGCAACCAGGAATACCCTGGCGGGGTAGGGATTCTGAGTAAAGTGATTTCAAATATCCATATGTTTTCGGATACCATAGAAACTATGTTCCTTTCTCTATGATTATAGGTTTTCGAAAATCATAAATTCTTGTACGTTTATCCTGATTTGATACTGTATCTCCTGAGTATTTCGTACATTCCTCAATCAACCCTTGCTAATTATCCTTCTAGTATTTTATCGTTAGATCATTGAATTCCTCAAAATTATACATTACCAGAGTTTGATTCCATACTTCGTTTGTATCTTGTCTAAACTTCGACCTTAAATCATGACTATCTGACCATGATTTTCCTATCTTGTCCTAGTCCACTTGTGTTAAAATATTAATTTTTTTATCATACTTAATAGTTGTGTCTTCTGGATTTTGCTCCTCTAAGTTGTAATTGGAACTTCATTCTATCTCGTGCCTATTTGATTCTTGATCATTGATCGTGTTATTCCAACTTCTTGTGTGTACTTGGTCTCAAGGCCCAGAGCGTCATGGATCGACAGAAGCACTAGGCGGACAACAGCAGATGGCCACCGAAGTTCACAGTTGGAAGCAGAGTCTTCCTGAAGAATCTCGCCGACCAGAGGCACCATTCATTTTGGCAGAGACGGAAAGCTTAGTCTGAGATTCATCGGCCCTTTCGACATGACGGCGCAGATTGGCGAGGTGGTATATCGACTAGTGCTTCCAGCTAGCTTGGAGAGAGTGCATGACATTTTCCATGTGTCCCAACTTCTATGCTACATTCCAGATCCGAGCCATGTGGTGGACTATTGAGAGCTAGAGGTGGGTTCGAGCTTGACCTACGAGGAGCAGCCAGTAGAGATCTTTGATCGGAGGGAGAAGCGCATACGAAACCAGACTATATCGCTTGTTCGAGTCATGTGGAGACACCACTCTCCGAAAGAGTTCACGTGGGAGCACGAAGACGAGATGCGAGAGCGTTATCCTAGCTTGTTTACCTGATTGTATTCTTGTGTTCAAAGATTCTATGTTCAATAAATGACTGGTGTTTAAATCTTTTGCGGTTTTGAGATTTACTTTGTGGGTCTTCGAATTTCGAGGACAAAATTTTTCAAGGGAAAGAGATTTGTAACTCCGCTTTCCTATTTTTAGAGAATTAATATTTTTCTAATAATAATAAGTCTATTTTTAAATGATAAATATTTTGATTTATGCTTTTGGAGGGAAATTTGTAGGCCAGAAATTATTTTAAAAATTTAAAAGTTTGTTGTAACAAACTTTGGGGCCCACCATGTGATTTTTCTAACTGATTTTAACCAATTTCTGAATAGTGAAAAGGAGAAGGGTTTTTCTAAAAAAATTCTTTAACAAAAGGACCTATACAAAATGTTTTCGGAGCGGGAGGGGGGTTTGTACAAAATGCACATCCTCTTCTTAACCGAATTGAGGAAGAGAGAGAGAGAGAATCATTCGATTCTCTAATTTTTCCCAAATTCTTCTGCTGTCCTCCGGAGCCCTAGCCCTAACCGTAACCCTAATCTCTAGGATGAAGACGACGGCGACGGGTGCCTACTCTCCGGTGGTCCGACGACCGCGTGCAATTTTATTCCGATGGCTTGATGGTGACTCCTACACCGAGCCGAGGATTCAGCTCCTGTGGCAGAGCCACCACTTTGGCGACGGGCTGATCATTCTCTGGCGACGGCGAGTTCCTAGGTGGCTCACGGCGACATCAAAGACGGCATGATCAACTCCTTCCCCGATAATATCTACCGACTCAGGCGAACTCTCGGCCATGGCAGTTCTTTGAAGGTTCTTCTCCGGGGATCTAGACGTTCCTCGACAACTTGTTGAGAGTCGTCTCCGGCGACTCAAGCTTTCCTTTCCCGGTGACTGGACGGTGTTGGGAACTCTTCTTCAGCGACGCGTTGATCTCCTCTGCGTGTCCGAGTTGTCGAGTGTAATCGCTTGGTGAGTGCTGTCAACTCTCCTAAATTCTTCAGATCTGGGTTTGTGGGATCGATCTTGTGTAAATTCCTAATTAAATTTTTTTCTTCCTTGTTTTGATCGGATCCAAACTGATAGCGACGACGGAGTCGATCGAGGGTTGTCTGCTCGCGGTTGATTGATAGCTCGACGTCGTAAACCCAGTTAATTGCAGTCGAGGTTGAGTTCTTGATCCGAGAATTATCCGTGTCCCGGGACGAATTCGTGTCGGATACGATTCGTCGATAGCAGTTGTGACCAATACTTTTCATCTCAGGTATTACTCTAATTTTCTGTGTAAATTTGGTATTTGCTATGAAATTTGATATAAGTGGCGTGGCCAGGATTAGGTCTGGGATAGGTGTTGTATGTGCGTGCCAGTTTGCTGTACCAGACCAGTGTACGTGTCCAAGACCCTGTCCGTGTCGTGTCCGCATGTGTCAGACTGTAATCGTGTCCAGTTCTGGGTTGTGTTCAGTATGGAGGATCGCAGGAAGAAATTAGGAGTTAAATCCAGTGGCTGGATTAAGAGTTTAATTTAAACCAAGTTTAATAGTTGGAAGTTCAATGTATAAATTGTTTTGTATACTTTCTCTTGGTTGATTTGGTTTTGTATTTGGTTTGGATTTTGTTTTGAATTCGGATTGTGTATTTTATCTGTAATAACTTAATTTGATCTTACTACTCAGTCTATCTACCTTAATTGTTCTGAGATTGAATGGCTAAGTTAAAGTCTTGTGTTGTAGTTAAACGAGTTCTTCTTCTAATTTGAGTTGCAAAGTAGCCGTTATATTCGAACCTGGGCTTATAGTTTAGCATTATGTTGTGCTCTGTTTTTAGTCCTGAGTAATATAGTTGTGGGATGTTTCAAATGGATGTTTGTCGTGTGCGTGTCTGATCTTGACTGTGTCCTGGTGGCATATCCAACATGACTGCTGCTGGTGTTAGTTATAGAGGGGTTTAAGTGTAAGCTTATATGAGTTTGGTTAATTCAATTTGGTTGTAAACCTAGTTTTGAGCCCTTCTCTTCCTAAGAAAATTGAATGTGGAGGGAAATTCGTTTGAGTTCACTTGATTGCTCACATGAGTATCACAAGGGTAGGTGTTGTTTATTGTGTTGCTAGTTGGGCTATAGAAACTGTTCCTGGGTTCCATTTGAATCGAGTCTTCCTTACTTGATTTAAAGTGGGTTGTACATTACCATTTATGTATAATTTTTGAGTTGGGCATCTATGCTGCTGAATTGAATGAATGAATAAGTCAATAGCAGACGTGATTGGATTAAATGAATATGGAATGAGTCTTGATTCTGTTCTATTATTCTGACACTGCACCTGCTCTAGTAGATCTGTGGAAGAGGGTAATATGGGGATTGTGTTAGCCAGTTGAGTAGAAGTATTGTCAATTTCTATTATATTAAAATTTACTAATGCATCCTTTGGGAATACTTTGGTGATAGACATTCTAAATTATGATTATTTACCTAGATAACTTTTACATCTTAGGTATTTGTAGGATTGTCTATTATTTAAAGTAATTACTCTTTAGCTGTCTTTCCTCTTAAGAAATTATTAATCTAGGATTACTCAATGGACTAAATATTAGACTAGTAAGGATAATACCTATATAAAATGTTTAGAAACTGGTTTTATGTGATTAGATATTGATATCTAGCTATAATTATATTAGGAGTCAACCCTAACCAACTTGTAATAAAACAGGTGGACCTTCATACAGATTTTCTCCCTATTCCCGATCAACTGAGCAAGGCAAGTACTTTTCTATGGTCTTGTGCATTTACATTTCTTGTACTTTTCTTGTGACACGTCATGACACGATATCATGTACTCATGTACTCCTGTTCTTGTACTTACTTATGTCGGGTAGGGAAATACACTAGCCATGTGACCAAATCCCGGTTACTATATTCATGTAGATAGCTTAGGCCTCGCATCGTGCACGCGGGTCCTAAGGCGTACCATTCATGTACTTTCATGTGCTTACCCCTAGCCGATCACATGGACTATTTGTATTTCAAACTTGGTGCACTTGTCATGTCTTGTACTTCAGGTTCATAGTTACATTCATGTACTTTACATTCCTGTACTTTATTTCCTGTACTTACATTCATGTACCTTCATGTTCTTTTCTTGTAATTTATAGTTCATGTTCTCCTGCACTCATTTCCATATCATGATGTTCTTGTTCATTACCTAGAACTGTACTTTGCTCCGCTCCTGACTGGATATGTTGCAGGTGTACTTGCAGGATATCATTCTACCTTATGGGCCAGAGCCCGGGACATTAGCTGAGCAGGATGGAGACATGACTTAGCTAGAGGCTCCAGGTTTAGACTGTTAGCTTTACTCTTAGATATTATTTTAGAGTTCATAGTACATTTCTTTCCTGATGACTAGTACATTTATGATATATGTGGATTATGGTGATCTTCTGGGATCGTATATAGATGCTGTAATTGTATACATTTATGGTTATCTGGTTAGATTTCCCTAGTTTGGTACAGCTTACTTCGTCGTGTCTAACGACGAAGGCTGGGCGTGTCTGACTCTTGTCCGATTATTCGGGTGTGGGTCGTGACATCAACCAAGCTTGATATTGATGAAAAAGGCAAACCCGTCGACATATGTAAGTATCGAGGTATGATCGGTAGCTTATTGTACTTAACTGCTAGTCAACCAGACATTATGTTTAGTGTTTACTTGTGTGCACGTTTTCAAGCCAATCCTAAGGAATCACATCTGTGCGCAGTTAAGCGTATCTTCCGATAACTTAAAGGCACCTCTTCTGTTGGCTTATGGTATTCCAAACCACGTCATTTGACCTAACCGGTTATTCTGATGCTGATTTTGTCGGATATAAAGTCGACAGAAAAAGTACCAGCGGCACATGTCATTTTCTAGGAAAAGCCCTAGTCTCTTGGTTTAGCAAAAAGAAAAATTCTGTCGCATTATCAACAACCGAGGCTGAGTATATCGCCGCAGGACGTTGTTGTGCACAAATTTTGTGGATGAAGCAAACTTTAGAAGACTATGGATTGCATTTCAAATACATACCCATTTTCTGTGATAACACTAGTTCTATTAATTTGACTAAGAATCTAGTATGTCACTCTCGTACTAAGCATATCGAGATTCGACATCATTTTCTTAGAGATCATCAACAAAATGGAGATGTATACCTTGTATACATAGACACACAGAATAAATTGGCTGACATATTTACAAAACCTCTAGCGAAAGATCGTTTCAATTATTTACGTCGAGAATTAGAAATTTTAGATATCAATAATATTAATTAATTTTATTTTATTATTTAATTTATTCAATACTCAATAACTGTTTTTGAGACAAGCCTAAAAAGAGTCTGTCTGTCACCACGACTACGGTCGAAGCGAAGCGGTACTTAAGTATTCCCTGGTGAACCTCCGTTAGTTGGGACAGTACTCCTACAGCTAATCTGAAACAGATACTGAGTAAAAAAAATTAATTTATAAAATAATATTAATTATATTATTTGAAATTTAAAATTACTAAACTTTGAATTAAATATTTGAAATGAGTTGATGAAAAGGATATGGCCCACATAAATTTTTTTTAAAAAAAGGAGAACCCTAGGCGAATTCGGCCCAAGTTCGGTCCGAATTCGGCCAGAGTTCTGTTGGTGCTGTATGCATTTTAAACTAGAACCCGAGGCCTTCTCATCTTTATCACTTCCAAACTAATTTCTCATCACAGCAGCAGCAGCCGAAGAACACCCCAAATCCAAGCAATTCTCCACTCCTTTTCTTTTAATCTACGTAGAGATTTCCATCCAAAATTTGGATTCGTGCGGAGAATCGCATCCTCTACAACATACTTGATTCTCGGAACGTATAATTTCTTCTCTCCTCCACTTTCAAATTTTTAGGATTTCTTAGTTTTGGAAAAGAATGCCTAAGGGATTCAATCCTTTCAAGAGGAAGAAGACCCATGCCAGTGAAGAGGCTTCATCTTCTGATCCGAACACGAATTCCTTCTTTTCTCCGGTCCAGTCGGATGACGGCGTATCGGATGAGTTTTACTTTAAAACTCATGACCAAGTATTGCTTTGGTATGCTGATTTTGCTATACGCACTATATGCACCGGCTCTCCGATTAATTGGACTGTATTTCCTGAACACCGTCCCTTCTTTGAGGTATTAGGGTTACACCATCTTGCTACCCTACAATTCCCTATAGCTACTAATGCCCTTAGATTGTTCTATTGTAACTTTGTATTAGACACTTCTACCGCAAGAACTCTTGTTGGCGGGATCGATATCGAGTTCGATGATGTGTTGCTAGCAGAAATCCTTGGTATTCCAAATGAAGGTGCCCCGCTCGATGACATCACCGACTTTTATTTTCCCGATGGCACGACTCTTGTTAGTTTCAAGAATGAGCTTTGTGCGCCCGCACGTGCTCGTCCTGGAAAGTTTAAGGCCAATAACTTGAACTTGTTTAACTATGAGTTACATCGCATCATCTATTCCACTCTACTTCCCAAATCCACTTCAAAAGCTGATGTCACTGCACTAGAACTTTCTGCCATATATCATATTCTTAAGGAGATTCCTTTTTCTGTCCCTAAGACTATCATTCAGATGATGGGTAGATGTCGCGAAAGAGACCGCAACCTCTCTTATGCGATGCTTATCCCACGCATCTTTCAGCATTTTGACATAGACTTATCCACTTGTGCTCTGGACCCGGAGCCCAAGTTCCTCAAGCCTTCTCGTCGCAGCATTGCCACTGCTCCTCCACCTCCTGCACCTGCTCCTACTGTACCTGTTCCTTCTTTGTCTTATCCTATGACTTTTGAGGGTATTCATCAGCACCTATCGGATCTGCAGACGTTCGTTGTTGACACTTTCAGGAAACATGAGTTTCGTGACGTGACTCGGTTCTAGACTATTGCCAACTTATTTGCCGATCTCAGATTTGCTCAGACGAGACCCTTCTGTATCTGGTTACCGCATTGATGATGAGGCGGTCCACTCTCTGTTCCAGCCAGGGAATGCTTACGGTTGGTATCGTACTTTCGGTGCTACTCCACACACCTCTGGAGCTGGCACATCTGGAGCTGGTCCATCTGGACATGCTGGCACTGCAGTTGATGACGATGATGATTTTTGATTCGTCATTCTATTAGGACTGAGTTTATTGTCTTTGTTTACTTGAAAATGCTCCGACATTCCAAGCTAGTATCAGTACTTCTGTTTTGTTATTTGGTTATGATTTGTGACCTCTCTATGGACATGTTATATGCTTTAGTTTAGCATTTTCTTCAGTTCAGATTTTATTATAGCATTATCTTTGTATGCTTCCATTTACACTGCCTGTGACAATTATTATCTGCTTATCTTATTTTTGTCTGTGATATTTATATCATGCCTGTGTTGAATGTTTTTATTCATATTTTTTGTGTTTCTTCACTGATTGTAACTTACGCATATATTGCGGGGGAGCTTTCTCTTTGCAACTATTTTGCTAAGTGACAACGGGGGAGAAATAAAGATCTAACATCTTCATGAATACAGGTTATAAATATTTTTTTGCTACATTTCATTATATCGGTGCAATTTTGATTTGATAAAGACCAAAGACGTTATATCGGTCAAGGTTTGTCAATTATCAAAATAGGAGAGATTGTTGGCCCATTGGTCATGGTCAAACCTGATTTTAATAATTGATCAAACTGTGTCTCGATATACGGAACAATTCAGATGTTTACTAAAGATGTTTTGGACACTGATCAAGATTGGATATCTACTCAGTTCAAGATCGAAGCTATGTTTGCCACTCAAGACTGTATTTTCTTACGCAATATAATTTTTATTTTTATTGAGTCTAGGAATATATTCTACACCAAGTCGTACTGGCAAATAGGCTATCCGAAATCATTTTTTAAAACTGACCTATCGTTTTTAAAATGACCTATGTTTTTGAAAAATATCTGCTATTTACAAAAAGCTTCTGAAGGATTTTCAAAAAGCCAAAAACATTTTTCATAAAATTAACCTGACCAACCCTGACAGAACTCGGCCAGAGTTCGGCCAAGGTAAACGTTATGTGAACGTTGGATTTTGAACTTGGTCTTCCTTCAGTTGCGGTTTGTTACAAAGAGTTCTGTCCGAATTCTGCCCGAATTCTGTCAGAGTTCTGTCTTTGAAAAAACTATAAATAGAGAGGAATTCTGATCATTTAAAATCACTCATTCACTTTCATCTTCTCTCTTCTAAAAGCTTACGTTTCTTCCAAAGAGTTCTAAAAAAAGCTTTTATTTTCAAATCTCAAGCTAGTTACAATTTTCTAGTCAATTTGCCGGTACGGTACGGTCTAGAAGATTTCAGAGAAATTGTAATCAGAGACTTGATTGAAGAAAGACTCTTCAAAACTGAAGTTGGTTGAGTTCTTCGTATCAAAGCTCGCGTCTGTAGAAGTTGCAAGGACTTCGTATGAAAACTTGCGGGATTATCCAATAGTGGATTCAATTGGAAGCTAGAGTTCTTCCGACTGGACTAGTCCTCACAAGAGAAAAACCAGTATAAATCTCTGTGTTTGCGTTTTCCTTCTGATCATTCTTTTCTTTACAGTTATTACTTTGTGATTATTATTATTTTTGTGATCTAACTGCTAACAAGTTTTAATTAGCAATCTTCCGCTGCCTACTCTATTCACCCCCCTCTAGAATATTCTGCTTTACAACTTCGTTCCTACACAATTTATTTATACCTTGCCTTTAGACCCTTCTTGTGCCAACGACGTCAACTTATCGGCTCGTGCTTGCCTTTCGGCCCATCTTTGGAACGCAACAACTTGGTCATGCCATAAACTCTATTCGTGCTTCAATATAATTGAGGTAGTGCCTCCCCACTTAGTCTTTCCTATACTTGTGCCGTGACAGCGTGGTCGTGCCTCAACATATCGAGGTTGTGCCTCGCAATTTAATATGACTTAACCGAACTCGCCTTACGGCCCTTCTTGACTTAACTCGAAATGACTCAAATCCGACGTATGCAACTCTGTGCCAACAACTTAATACTCTATGCCATGTCTTGTGTCGAAGCACGTGTCTTTGCTATAATCAAATCTTAGGCTTCATACTAGTATTGCAATCGTATATACCTTTCCTTGACTCAGTTTGTGTTGTGTTTATACTTCCTTTGATTTGACCGACACTGTGCATGCGAATAGCCGTACAACACACCAACTTATCTATATGAAAGGTCACTGGCATTAACAAGCCATCATGGACATAGCTAGGAATAGGATGGGTCGGTTAATGTAGGTAGCTAGCCCCAGTGACAGCCTACCGAATTCCTGGTTGTCTACCCAGCATTAGCTATACCATATTTTTCCTATGGTCGGATCGATTCCTATGGCCCCAGGTTGTTATCCAAAGAAACATCGCCCTTGTGCACAAGTTGTCCATGACCACGCACCTACGAGATATCTAGACTCATGTAAATGCATAGCCTAACTTGTGCTATGACTCAAACCCTTTGCATATCGTGCATTGAAACCATACATGAGCAAAATGTGCTCGAAACCATGAGACTCCCAAACGAGGGACTGCCTCGGCGACCAAACATCGCTTGAACTCTCCATTCTTTAAAAACCCAGGAACAACTACTGCATAGCCTTTCTATTTAACTTGAACAAAACGTGTTCTTTAGGTGTCATAGACCGTGGCTAACTTTTCACTGAACCAACCGTGGCTCGTGCCTTAAACTAATTTGTGTTCTATACAATGCTACCGCCCAAGTCATACTTAATATGATAAGCCTTGAGTTCGTGGGACTATGTGGCTATGACCACCGCAGAAAATGTAGGACAATGCTTAGAAAGATTTCGATAGCCCGACATACATTTTGCCTAACTTATATAACAAACTTAATCCGTGGGACGAGCAAGGGCTATGCCAAGTCCTGCACCATAGAAATGTGCACTGAAACTTGAAGGACACTTTGGCTATGCCAAGTATTGGACAGTGGAACCGTGCATGCTTTATCAAGCATTTATACGTGCGAGCCTATGACTTATGCTAATTTCATAATATGGTAACTTGGACCAACTTTCCTTCTCCTAAGCCACGGGACGAAGGACCGAGTATCATTTTGAAAGCACATCGTGCAACACTTCTAAGCCGACTGTGGGACCTTTCTATGTTCTAACTCAATCCAACCCAACTTGGGATTATTGTCTTAGCTATATGGATTCGCCTTTTTTATTATCAAAGCCTACTTGTGCAGTTGAAAACTTTCGATTTATTAGTGTGAAGGCCAAGCTGAGGCAAGTTTACTAAAACCACCCACCTGAGCGAAGAGTCGCTCGATCAAGCAGGACTTCGAGCAGGCCGTTGTATGGCTAAGTCTAACGCCGTTGGCGTTTTGATTCCTCTGATTGACTAAGCGGGATAGGACACTACATTATACACCACTCAAAAAAGTTTCGTCCTCAAAACTTACCGTGTACACACTCTTCGACTTATCACTTGATTCAATATCCAATAACTCCGTACACATTCCTCCTATGTGTTTCTTCAATCCGAGCCACGCTCGGGCTTTGGTTATCCTTCAAATCGAACAACTATGTCTCAACTTGGGTAACTTATACTCGTCACGCACACGGACAACTCAGTTCTAGGCACACCACCCGATCAACCAACATTCAAGTTCATCTCAAATCTAATGATCGTACTACCATCAATATTTTTCTTCGCAACACACAATTTCAAAATCCTCAATAACTTCTCGTTCTTTTATTCTCATTTGAATTCAATGTATCACTTAGTTGGATCGTGCACATATTTAAGGCGTCTTCGATATATATGCATTTCAGCCAAGTCTTGTGATAGTGAATCCAATCCCACCTATTCGATTCGTCCTATCAATCCTGAAAATCAATCATACTGATGCTACCTCTCGAAACAGGGACGTCTCGCCTAACCGCTAGGCCATATCTCTGGGCTAATCGTCAGTATTGGAATCACCGTTTCCAAACAATAATATCAACACTGACCCCAATCCTAAGGTCAAACCAAAGTTGATGATACGGGTTTTCTACCCAAGCTTGCATCACTCCGATTTCTAAACTTGGAGCATAGATTCCTCCTATTCGCACTTGCAACACTTAGTCCAAGGGGTCCGAGTCATTCAGCAAAGCCATCCTATCGTAAGTTCACTCAACCAATTTCTCAACATATCAATATCGCTCGTCCAACAAGCAATTCGCGTAGTCTATCTCTTCGAACACGTTCGATATAATCCACCTATCTATCCTTTCCAAATCAAGCATGCTACGACACAATTTGTCACTAAACAATAATCCTCATTCTATATTCTCTAAGTCGGTCATTACAATTCTGGTAATCGATCACAAGGCCGTCTAGTTTAATAGTATGTCACGTCCCAATCTCACGCAAGTCTGATTATCCACGGTGGACATGAAATCACCATGCTAACGCTCCCGTAAGATAATCATCCTCATCGGGGCGTAACTCTTGCCTTGAGTCTAAACTAATTCATTCTCGATACGCAGATTGGATCTACTCAATCCTCAAGTTTACTTAATCGTCAATCACAAGTCCGACCAATTCTCGAATTCACCTTCGTATCAAACCACAAGTCGAAGCAATCCAAATTTCCATGCCCTGATATCCCGAGTTCGATCATTCCCGCTGAACATGAATCACCATGTCAGCGCTCACGCAGAACGATCGCCCCAAATCTGACGTGACGCATGTACGAGGCTGGAGTTGCGCTCGCATAAGACAAGAACGTCCACATTGTGGTTATCAATGAAGCAATCATGACACTCTCGTTTTCATCCAAACAATCATTTCTATCAAAATTCCAAGCATAGCATCCATCAAAATAATAACATTTTACACGATCGTCATTCTTCAAATTACAGTAGCCCCGAGTTATCGCACATCGATCTTTGATACACCTCAATACCATCGATGTTGTACATAACCCGACGATCTTTCTTTGCATCGAACTCCGAGTTGTGCAACTGATGCTATCATCCGAATTGGATATACTATAATCTCCTCGACATCCAAGATCAAATTCGATCATTATCCACTAAACTAGTTACATGACCAATTTGTTTGAAACTTAAAATAATGTATATTCGTTTGTCTATCTTAAGTCATCGAGCAACATATTTCTCAAGTCGCATCATTCTATGCTAACTTAAATCATCGAGCAACATCTATACCAAATTCTCAGAGTCGTTCTGCTCTCTCTCTCTCTCATTTCTCATTACAATTTGACGAGCCAGTGGATGCTTCAGATAGGCGATGTCCATACATTATGTCCCGTATAAGTCCAGACTACATGTGGCCGTCTCGCCTCGAAACGCCAAGGAACCCTGTGCCTCGACGCATCCATGTGTGCTCTGCGCCAACGAGCTTCTAACTGTGCCTGCACATGAAAACTATATCGGTGTCGGTACTCGACTGTACTGGTGGAGTGAGCTCCTCGCCCACCCATTCAAAACCAAAATGTTCATTTACTTTGTGCAACATAAGCCCTTTATGATTGTCTTTCTATTCTTGCCTTAGGGTCAATTTTAAGACATAAACTTTTGGCCTATTTTGTGTCTCTAGACCATCATCCTGCCTTGCACCAACAACTTACTTATACCTTGCCTCTAGACCCTTCTCGTGCCAACGACGTCAACTTATCGGCTCGTGCTTGTCTTTCGGCCCATATTTGGAACACAATAACTTGGTCGTGCCATAAACTCTATTCGTGCTTCAATATAATGGAGGTAGTGCTTCCCTACTTAGTCTTGCCTATACTTGTGCCGTGACAGCGTAGCCGTGACTCAACATATCGAGGTCGCACCTCACAATTTAACATGGCTTAACCGAACTCGCCTTACGACCCTTCTTGACTTAAATCGAAATGACTCAAATCCGACTTATGCAACTCTGTGCCAACAACTTAATACTCGATGTCATGTCTCGTGCCAAAGCACGTGTCTTTGCTATAGCCAAATCTTAGGCTTCATACTAGTGTTGCAACCATGCATACCTTTCCTTGACTCAGTTTGTGCCGTGTTTATACTTTCTTTGATTCGATCGACACCGTGCATGCAGATAGCCGTTCAGTACGCCAACCTATCTATATGAAAGGTCACTGGCATTAACTAGCCATCGTGGACATAGCTAGGAATAGGATGGGTCGGTTAATGCAGGTAGCTAGTCCAAGTGACAGTCCACCGAATTCCTGCTTGCCTACCCAGCATCAGCTATACCATGTTTTTCTATGGCCGAATCAATTCCTGTGGCCCCAGGTTGTCGTCCGAAAAAATATTGCCCTTGTGCACAAGTTGTCCATGACCACTGTCACGACTCGCACCCGGAGTGAGGGTATGAGTGTATGACAGCATCCCAGCCTATGCCGCAGAAACGATGTAGAACGCTGTCTAGGTCTACTATCTAACAATATTTATAGTTTCAAAACCTGTCGAGAACTAGTCAACTCCGAACGGAGGACAAGCAATGACAATGTAATATACTAAATCACAAACTCTATGAAGGATAGATGATACTGAAAGATAAAGACAACAAGATATGAAAATATCATCCTGAAATTCTAATACAGAATAATACAAGTCCAAAGTCTCAGAGTCAACAATCTCAAATACAAATACTAAAATAATAACAAGCTAAATGTAATCTGGAGACAAAGTCCAGTACTAAACTAACTAGCTAAGCTACCACTAATGCCTCATCGGCTGGAACTAACCCCTACTGGACAAGGGTCTCCCGGTCTACGCCCACTACGTAATGAGGACCATAGTAGGTAGGACACTCGTCCTCGCCATAATCTGTAAAATTTTGTCAACATATCCAGTCAGGATGGAACGAGCACAAATCTCCAGTAATAAGCAGTAAATAGAGAGAATGTACAAGATAAAGTGGTACGTACATGGATCATAGTAAGGCATATCAAGACTGTAAATAAATGTAAGAGCAAGAGAACAATATATATCATCTACGAGAATCAGGAACTACTCTGTGAGTTTAGCACTAGTTTCAACAGGTGATCGGCTTAGGAACTTGTACGGGAATTTGGCCTAGCTAATCATACGTACGGTATATGATTAACACTCACGGGAATAACAATGTCTTGTACCGGAATAATTTGATCACATATCTACGCTAATACCCCCGCCCCTGACTAGTATAGTGGATCCAACCATGACACATCATGACACGAAATTCTCTGAGAAGGTAGCTAGCCTTCGCAGAAATCGTGTCTATATATTGCACAAAAAATAAGAAAAGACTTGCACAAGATATACGAAGGAATACAAGGAATAACATCTCATGACGGGATCTAGACAAATACCAATCCATGTGAATAATGTATCAAGAGAACAAGGATATCTACACTAAATACAAGAAACATAGACGATATCATAAAACAGGAATACTATCAAAGAATGTACTCGCCTGAGATCTGATGAAAAATGTCAACAGTGTATCGAGGCTCATAGTGAAGTCATAGACCTAAAGATGAGATATACATGAGTTAAATAGGGTTTAACAGTGTTAGGCATGATTTCTAGGGTATAATATGCAAATCTAGGTCAAACTCAGTCAAACTAAGTCACACCAAGTCAAACTAAGTCACATTAGGTCATACAAAGCCAAAATAGATCAAACTAGGTCAAGCTAAGTCAAACAAAGTCAAACTAGGTCAAGCTAAGTCAAACAAAGTCAAACAAAGTCAAACTGGGCCAATAGTTGACTCACAGTTGATTTTTGGTCAACTGGTTAACTATGGTCAACTCCTAGTCCATTCTAGGTAAACTGGGTCAATAGTTGAATCAAAGTTGACTTTTGGTCAACTACTCAACTCTGGTCAACTTCTAGTCCATTTTAGGTCAAACTGGGTCAATGGTTGACTCACAGTTGACTTTGAATCAAAACAGTCAACCTTAGCCAAACCTAACCATTACCTACCAAGATAACCCACTTACCTTATCTCTATAGGTATCTTATATCAATACCTTAAATATATAGGTAATACCTTAACACCCCATCTATTTTAGACTAGTAGATAACTCATTATTCTAGGCTAATAGATCCTGTCATTTCTTTAGACGAGTATCTACCCATATATCTTAACATCATACCAATACCTTACCCTTAGACTATAGGTAAATTCCATTACCTTGCCAATACCTTAGACTTCTTATTTACCCTCCAAGATACTAACTATCCCTCTAAGATACTAACTTGTATCTAACACTCTAACTTACTAGTATCCTAATCTCTAAATACTAAAATATATATTTAGGACACTAGCTATATACATCTAACTATCTAACATATACTTCTAGTATCCTAAATTCTAAGTTACTAACTAGTAGTATCCTACTCAGGGTAATATGACACACTAACCTATGACACCAAGATACCAACTTACATCTCTAGACTACTATCTATCCACTAACTTAGGATACAAATTTCTAACATAGGATACTAACTCTATATCTAAGCTATCCTAGGATACTAACCAAGATACCATATACTTTATCCCTATTGGTATCCCAATACTCTTACCTTGGTTGGAAGTCCAAAACCTTAGTCTAGGTATAAATACCTTAGTCTTCCAATACCCAAACTATAGTTATATAGCATATATTTGTCTACCCCAAGTCATTAGATAACCAATACCTTAGTATCTAGCCGTAGTATCTAGGTAACCATACCTTACCTTGAAGGTAAACCCAATACCTTGAAGGTAAACCCTCTATTACCTTGTCTTGAAGGTAAACTCACTACCTTACCTTGTGATAAGGTAAACCCCTTTTCCTTAAAGTACGGTAAATCACAATATCCTAGGATACCAACATCTAGTATCCTAAGATACTACCTATCTACAAACTAACCACTATCTAACTTAACTCTAATCTATACAAGATACAACTTATCTAACTATCTAAGATATCTAACTATTGGGATACTAACTCATCTAATTTTAAACCACACACATACAAACCATGGATAACCAAGATACTAATATCTAACTATATATATATATATATATTATATATATATATATATATATATATATATATATATATATATATATATATATATATATATATATATATATATCCATCTCTAACTCTAACCAACTAACATATGTCATATCTAACTAACAATAACATAGACTAACACAACTAACTATCTAACTTATACAAGATACCACTATCTAACTTCTAAGATACCTCCAACCTCTACATAGATTCTAACAGAACCACTAACATACTAACATATCCATACATACAACATCTAAATCTTTCTCCACTCCAACACTAACACACACACAAACACATATACCAAATCCACCCCCTCTCCTCTAACACACCCACACACATTTATATACAAACACACTACCACTCAACCCAAAACACAAATCACTCAACAAACCACACTAGCCTCAAGTCAAATAGGATGGCATGATCCTCCCAACTCTCTCACCTTCACAACACATACTATACTACCATCTATACAACATCAAACACGCACTAGCACATATCCTCTATCAATCTCACTTCTCTCTACTAACCACCCACATTCTTATCTCATTCAAACACACGCACACACACTATACTAACATATATTACCTAACAATAATATATATATATATATATATATATATATATATATATATATATATATATATATATATATATTTTTTTTTTTTTTTTTTTTTTTTTTTTTTTTTTTTTTTTTTTTTTTTAGGTATCATAAGTTATCAAGAATATGTATGATATATATATATATATATATATATATATATATATATATATATATATATCATACATATTCTTGATAACTTATGATACCTACATTCATACATATTCTTGATAACTTATGATACCTATTCTTAATACATCTTCTTGATAACTTATGATACCTACATTCACTTGATATCCATACTACATAGGCTCATAGAATACACAAAATATCTATGTCGTATAGTCAGTTTTCTACTTAAAATCAATAATGTACCTATTAGACATATTCACTAAATTTAGGATTAAAGTATGTCATAGCCCTTCGTATTAGCTTTCCGAAACTTTAAACGGATCGCATTTTCGTGTCCGAAAGCTCCCGGAATCGCGAAAACACTGAAACACGTTCATCTTTCGGATATCTGACACTCAAACAATTTTACAGAAAGTTCTAGAATTATTTTGGCCTATTAATATATATATTTCGAAATCTAACTTCGATATGGTTCTTTAAAAAAAAACAAGAGATTAATCGGAGTCTTGAGCTAGGAGTTATGACATTGCTAAGTTGCTCTGGCTACTAAAAACGTGGATGAAAATTATTACGAATTTGGGTTATTTTGGACAAAAGAAACACATACCAACTATATTATCTAGGATACTAACTAGATTATCTAACTCACTAACTTAACACTAACACACCCACACTCTATCACATATACACAAGACACATATCAATATATATATACAAAAAACCCTAAATCAGTCCACATCCATAAACATAACAATATTTGATATTTTTACATAAAAATAGGGCTTGTAAGCCATAATACATAGATTCAAACATTGGTATCCAAATGAGAACAAACCTAAACATCCTAAACATGGTTAATATACTCTCTAACACATGAAAATTTGAAATGAGAAGACAAATAAGCCTGTCGGACAAAAACACAAACACATGGTGTGCCCTCTTTGGAATCTCTCCATGGGGTACACCAAACCTATCCCAAACTCCTAAAGAGGACTCAAAAGAGCCTCTAAAACATTCCTAATGGTGGTTTATGTATTGGGGGGGTTCCTATGGGTTCAAAACTAACAAATATGAAAGGGAAAGATGAAGTAGAGAAGGTTTAGAGAGAGGGAGAGAGAGAGAGAGAGAGAGAGAGAGAGAGAGAGAGAGAGATACCTATTGGGAGTTGATTCCCAATAAACAACCCAAAGAACACGAATCCGACACGGACTCTTCTAGCAAATAGACACCCTTTCTTGCTCTTGGCTCCACAATCCTTGTAGCTCCCTCTCCTTGCAAGAATAAGAGAATTTGGTGGAGAAAAGAAAATATTTGAGAGATGAATCAATTGGATTTGCTCTCAAGGTTGGGAATAACACTAAAATGGGAATGTAAGCTACTTTGCAAATGAAAAGGAGATGGAACCCTCTCTTGGCTTCCATAAGGGTTAGGTTTGGGCCAATAAAAAATGTCTAATGTGCCCTTAATAGGTCCCCTTTGGTTAATCTAAGTCATGCAAAGGTTTGTGGTCAAAATGGTCAAGTTTCTAATATCTAAATGACTGAACTTGTCATGTGATTTTAGTCTAAATGCACTAGCATAATGAGATGAGTTTGTGGGCCATGCCTAACTATCTTTGGGTCCCGACTAGAGTCTAAACTACCCGAGTCACTAACACAAGTCAAAACTAGACGAAACTCAAACCCGGCTAAACTAATCCCCAAAATATAATATTAATAAATAAATATTCATAAAAATATTAGAATATGAAAAATGATAAATTTACCCTCATTTTTGAAAATAGGTAGTTATAACCACGCACCTACGAGACTTCATCTAGACTCACGTAAATGCATGGCCTAACTTGTGCTATGACTCAAACCCTTTGCATATCGTGCATTAAAACCATACTTAAGCAAAACGTGCTCGAAACCATGAGATTCCCAAACGAGGGACTGCCTCGGTGACAAAATATCGCTTGAACTCTTTATTCTTTGAAAATTCAGGAACGGCTACGGCATAGCCTTCCTACTTAACTTGAACAAAACGTGTTCTTTAGGTGCCATAGATCGTGGCTAACTTTTCACTGAACCAACTGTGGCTCGTGCCTTAAACCAACTTGTGTTCTATACGATGCTACTTCCCAAGTCATACTTAATATGATAAGCCTTGAGTTCGTGGGACTATGTGTCTATGACCACCGCAGAAAACATAGGACAGTGCTTAGAAAGATTTCGATAGCCCGACATACATTTTGCCTAACTCAATCTTACAACAAACTTAATTTGTGGGATGAGCAAGGGCTATGACAAGCCCTGCACCATAGAAACGTGCACTGAGACTTGAAGGATACTTTGGCTATGCCAAGTATTGGATAGTAGGACCGTGCATGCTTTTTCAAGTATTTATACGTGCGACGCCTATGACTTATGCTAATTTCATAATATGGTAACTTAGACAAACTTTTCATCTCCTAAGCCACGGGACGAAGGACCGATTGTCATTTTAAAAGCACATTGTACAATATTTCTAAGCCGACCGTGGGACCTTTCCATGTTCTAACTCAATCCGACCCAACTTGGGATTATTTCCTTAGCTATGCAAAATTTTCTCTTTTATTATCAAAGCCTACTTGTACAGTTGAATTTTTTAATTTATTAGTGTGAAGGCCAAGCTGAGGCAAGTTTATCGAAGCCACCCACTTGAGCAAGAAGTTACCTCGATTGAACGGGACTTCGATCAGGCCATTGCATGGCTAAGTCCAACATCGTTGGCATTTTGATTCCTCCGATTGACTGAATAGGATGGGGCACTACACCTTTTGCCACAGTGATAGCAGCCCTCCTTATGGTCTACAATCGCAAGATCCTGAGAACTCCCTGTCCTCGCATGTGACTTGGATCTTTCCTTCCCGTAGGAAGCCACCAGAGCAAATTCCTGCGATGATTCTACTTGCTTGTACCAGACCTCCTCATTCAATAAACTACTTTTGACTGCTTCTATCGTGACAACACCATCAGGCACGGAGTTGCTCATCGACACCACTAATGTCTTCCAGCTTTTCGGCAGAGAAATCAAGAGTAGTAGGGCCTGAAGCTCATTATCTATCACCATCTTCATCGTAGACAGCTGATTGGTGATACCCTGAACCTTGTTCAGATGTTGTGCCACTAGGGCACCGTGTACTTCGAGTTGACGAGTTGGCGAATAAGAAATGTCTTGTTGCCAGCCGTCTTCCTTTCGTATAGCTAATGCAGCTTCTTCCACAATACTTTTATCGAACTCTCCATGGACAGAATCATCCAACCATTGGCGGATGAATCCAACGGCCTTCTAATCCAGTCATTTCCAGTCTTCAGCAACTTTGTCCGTTGGCTTTGCGCTGTCGCCCTCCAACGAACCATGCAAGTCCTTGTACCAGAGTAGATCCTCCATCATTGGCTTCCAAATCACCCAGTTTTCCCATGTGAGGGTAATCATACAAGTGTTCATCTGCTCCGTAGATATGGTTGCCAAAACCTCCAAAGTTCTTATACCAATTATTGGAAGCGTACAAAAGCATTTTCTAACCCACCTGATCAAAACCAACTTTCGTCTAATGGACACCAAGCACAAGATGAAGACAAGTATATGACGATGACGTACATCACCTAGACAAATTCTAACCTTTAATAACTCAAATAAATTACAAGATTGACAGAACTCACGTTGAACCCTTTGCCATAATAGGTTCAACCCTCTACCACTCTCAAGAAGAAAAACATAAGATTACAATTGAGATCACTCATCAACCCATAGCAATCTCCCTAACGAAAGTTGAAGACTCCTCGATTAGTGTCACGATCCGTCCCTAGATATTTGGGTACGAGTATGTGGGCCACATCCAGCCTACGCCACAACATCGACGGTAGAACGCTGTCAAGTACCCAACAAATATCTCAACATCTAAATGATCTATAATAACAACATGTACTCAAATCACATATGACTAAGGCAGATATGAATAAGATGATAGTAGTAACACTGAATCAACCAGATTCTACAATTGATCATACATATCAGAAATATATCATAGGCAATATCATATAACGAAACACAAATCTAGATAAGGAATAATGGCCTAGAGCTCCCAGAAGTAACTCACGGTCAATGAAACATCGAGACCTGCCACAGCTTAGCATCGTCATGTAGTCCCAGAATGTGGGGGCATAATTGTACAACTCCTAAAAATATGGTTCTCCAGTCAGGATTGAAGTGAAGTACATAAACTAACAGCAGTTCCAATTAATTGACAGGTGCTATGAAATAGTAAATATTAATGTAACACTTGATGAGAAATTTATAAAGGGACAAGGTACAAATAGAAGAAACATATAAATAAGGAATAATAAATGTAATAAGGAGAACATATAAGTATGTGAAGACAAACATATGTGTGATAACTAGAAAACCTGTCATGCAAGTGTAAACCAGCAAGTATAAAATAATCCAGCAAGGATGTATCTAAACCAATGTTTTGAAATACCAAGTTGACATGTGAATGGCTAGGGGGTAATATCCGACAAACCACATGTGTCGTGTGTGGCTGCTATTATTCCAATAAGACTATGGGATAGAAAGGGTATGTTCATACGTCTCCTGGGTATTTTTTTGCCTGACTAGTACACATGGATCCAGGTCCTGACACGAAGTATCTCTATAGTCCATAATAGATCATTAGGCCATAAAATATATTAGTCCAATAATTTATTAGTCCAGTAAAATTCAATAGGCCTAAAACCACGTATCTGAAGGCTATGAATCCATACAACACCAATCCGTGTGTCCACCATGTCAGGAATCAAATAGAGCACTAATATAAATATGCATTATAGAAAATATCAAATAACGGAAACTATCAGAGAATGTACTCGCCTCAATTTGCTGGAGTCGACGTGCATGATCCGAACGTATCGATACATAATATGAAACGATGCTATGCTCCACAAGATGGTCCCAAACGACGACACAAGTGGTTCCATTGAGTCCAAATAGCCTATTTTAGTATATAGAAGCCAAAAATTAGAGTTCAACAAGATACTCGAATCAAGAAATAGGAAATGACTATAATAGTCATGATTTATGATTTTAAGGAAAAGAGCATAACTAAATACGTATCTCTATTTTGAAAAATATTTTTAATATTAGAAACTATATTTTATTAATCACAATATCCTTTAGATAAATATTTAAAAATTTAGAGAATCATCCTAGTATTAACACTCTAATTTTGTCAAAATATGATTTTGGGTCAAACTTGATGTTAATATTTTAAGAATATAATCTCCAAAATAAATAATATTATTAAAATAATAACACAAATGTATAGACATATTAATGTTGTATTCAAAACCCAATTGGTTACATAGATATAACTCATACATACTTAAATACATATTTTAAAAAATACATATATACTCATACATAAATTTTTTTCTATAAATACACTAGCCCAAGGCAGCCCAAGATAATCTAGCCCAAAAGGGCCAAATTACTAGCAGCCCAAAGTAATAAAATCCATAGCCCAAAATAATATACCAATCCAATCCCTAAGCCATTGCATTTAATGATAATAATATCTTAACTTTAGTGCCCTGACTCGACATTGTGCCCCGTTCTCCGTCCCTGGGGTGCGCAAAAAAGGAACACTGTCGCTATCGAATCGGTCGGGACCGATAGGTCGAAATCGTTCGAATCGGTCGAACGGAAACGATTGAATTAAGATCCTTTTCTTGTTATGGAAAGGCTTCTTCGAAATCAAGTCCCATATTCAGCGGGTTGCGCCTCAACGATAGACTCTGCGGCTGAGTCGGGAGAGACCTTCCGTTGCTTTATTTTTTTGCGTCGTACTTGTTTTGTTTTCGGCTTTGGTTTCCTGAATACATTTTTGTGAATGTTTTCATGGCTTGCGTTTCGAACTCGAATTTACATATCAAACTCCTTGAATAATACAGTGTTTTAATCAGTTGCTTGTGCGAAGTAGGCGATGTCTAGCACGACCAACAAGTCTCTCGCCTCGAACAGAAATCAAAGTGAGTGGCTGACCTCACTACAACAAAAAGGCCTATTAATAACGCTCGATAAGACGTATTGATGACGCCTGCTACCTAAGCGTTATCAAAGTTCGAAATACCTTTTTTCTATGACGGTTTGGGCTAATTTTGGGATTTTTATAACGTTTATAAAACAAAGTGTTATTAATATTTTAGAGCGGTGGCAAACTTGTAATAAGTTTTCTGTAAAATCCTTTCCACTCCCGTGATATTTTGAGGCTCAAGCCCCCACCACCTTCTCATTCCCTCTCCAAATCCCTTCTTCTTCCCTCTCAGCTCCGCTCCCCTTCTCCTCCTCTTCCCTCATCTCACCAAACCCTAATCTTCTTCTCCTCCTTCTTTCAATCCCCCACAAACCCTAACCTAGGTCCCATTCTAAGCCCTAAGCCCCCAACCCCCTTCCCACAGACCCATTCTAACCTAGGTCCCATTTTTCTTCTTTAATCCACCACACCTTCTCAAAAACCTAACCTTAGAAATTATCCAGAGCTCTCCACCATGGGAAGAGGGAAGGCGATTGGGGGATGCGGGAGCAAAGAAGTTCTCATCGAGGAGCAGCAAGGCCGGGTTACAGTTCTCAGTTCGGAGGGTCGCTCGATTCCTGAAGGACAACAAGCATGTCGAGAGGGTCGACGTCCAAGCGCTGGCCTACCACATCGTCGTCCTCGAGTACCTAGCCGATGAGGTGAATCTTATAGATACATTGATTTAGAAAAATATTAGTATTTTTTGTACAATTATTGGTCCAATTAGTTGTTTAATTCAGTCAAACCTAGATTGATATAGCTTCTTCAAATTTCTTGTTAATATGTGAATTTGGGGGCATTTTAGGATGTAATTTGATATGGGGAATTTTTAATTAAATTGGGTGATGACGAGAAGCTGTCAGTTTAGAATGATGAGTGGTCGTCGAAGATTATGGATACTGTTACCATTGCCAATAGAACAGTAAAGTTGAACATCCATAACCTTCTCCTTCCATGGATGAATGGGCGAATGCATCAAAGAAAATTATTTGGAAAGAAGTTTGTAATATTTTTAGGGGCTTCTTGGTTAGTTTTTTTTTTCTTTATAAGTTCTTTTTTAGTCGATGTGAATTTTGTTCTCATGCCTAGGCTAAAGCTAGCTTAAAACCTTTGGTGTGACAAATGACATATATATGGAGACAAATACCTGAACTAGAAAAAGTAGGTCAGGTGATCAAAGAGTTCTTTGTTTCTTTCTTGACGGAAGCAGAGATAATAAAGCACAATTAATCAATGGTTGCATAGTTAATTCAATCTTATCCAAGAGCTGCATAAATGCTTAGTTTCTAGTAGTATGTGTTGTAGTTGAGGAAAAGAGTATAAAAATAATGAAAGGCGTCATCCCTTATGGATTCTCTAACATTGGTGTTGTGGTCCTCATAATTTTTTTGTGTGTGTATATGTGCAGTTCATTGGGACTATCAGGATATATATGGATTGAAAACAGGATGGGGGTGCAAGTTCATTGGCATTGTCCTTCGTTGCTATCGAACTTCTTGTTTGATTTCTTTAACATGTTTCTAATTTTTTTGACAGTTGTCGCAACATAATGTATAATGTTTACTGCTGCAGCAATAGTACATTGCATTTGCATCACTATATGGTATTACGTTTATCTTATGTTGTTATTTATAATTTATTTCTATTTAGTGCACATGGCATGTCTAAATTTTGGAGGCATCTCTGGAACTATAGATCTGATACTTCTATGAGTAGAGAAATTGCCATTATGTGTGTGTATATTTTCCGTTTCTTCTTTATATTCTCCGAATTCTTTAGTAGTTCGTTACTTTGTTTCTCAGTTCTCATAAAAACTGGTGTTTGTACGTATGTGTAGCCTTGACCTACTTGTTTCTAGGAAAACTTGAATTCCACTAGTTTCTCAGGAAGAAAATGAGCTATCTAGGGTGATTGGAAGTTTATTTTTCATACATTTCTTGTTACTAAAATTATTGCATTGGTATTCTAGAGTGTGAATTTATGGTTATTTTATCGTATGACTTCCAAATTCTAATACAATACTAAATGTGATACCTTTCAACTATAATTAAGTATCTATGACAAAGTGACCTGATTATGAGGCTTGTTATGGTTGTGTGAATATGTACAATATTGGCTTCATGTCTCACTTTTCCGAGCATAATCAACCTATGTAAGCTCCAGAAGGAGGATTACCTTGCACAAAATGCCTTTACATTGTAAGTCGTTGATTTTCTTCTATGAAGTGTTCTATATGCATTAATCCATGTGACTTGTATGTCTATATGCTGCTATGGTTTGCTGCATTTTCCTAATGCATCCCTTTTGATGACTAACAGTTACGACCCCATTCCACAAGCCAGTTTGGATGATGTGTATTATTATTCACTTCAATAAATTAGCAAACCAGGTAATTTATACTCATTTTTCATGTTTTACATTGCACTGTCACCATCTAGACTAAGAACATTTTACTGAAGTAGGTTATTTTTGCGGGTTGACTGTAAATTATTTTATCTGTCCTGCTTCTTGCCGTTCAACGCTGGTTTATTATACAAGTCCTTCAAACATTGTTGATAGGCTAACTGGATGGTTCTAGTGATATAATTGGTTGGTCTTAGGCCTTGCCTACTTTATATCAGGAAAATGTCAAAAGTTTGGTGCTCTATATAATGTAAATAAAAACCAAAGGATTGCCCATATCCTCCTTTCAGAATTCATAAAGTTTTTGAAGTCCATTACATGTAATTGAACAATTTGAGACTCATGTTAATATTTGCTAATGAAACTCAATTTGTTAATATATATTTATATAAATGTATATTTATTTTGATAAATAAGATTTAAAATTTAAATTCATGTAGTAATAGATGTGTCATTGTTTAAGTATCCTTTTGCTAAGACAATTGACTAATTAATATTAGGATTTGAATGATCCTCGATCCATACATAATATCAGGCTTGGACTTCTTTACACCTGACATAGAGCCATTCTTTGTCTCTTTTACTAATAGGCCAGATTTCAACTGGCTAAAGGACTAAGGCCTTGAGAAGCTCAGGAATGTGCCATGAGTCTTATAACCAAATAGTTTATACCTATATTGTCAGTATCTTACGATACACGATACGTATCGTAAGGTATGATATGATATACTACCACCTCATTACGTATCGGTATGATACATATAGGTTGATAGGTAGTATCTCTTTTAACTTTGACATCTAAAGCCATTCAGTTGTAATTTATTAACTTCAATCGTAAGGTAGGAGAATACACATGCTTCCAGGCACTATATTTTCAAATGGTCACTAGAACTATATGAGCAGAATATTGTTGCTCCTAATCTAGCTCTAGATCCAATCGTCCTCTACTGTCTCAAATAATTTTTGGCAATAAGTACATTGAAGAAGATGGCTCTACCGGTAAGTATTTTACTTCTTTCTAAGTATGTGTAGCTTGACTTCTAAAACAGTTAGTAAGTTTTCTCCTAATCTAACATCTTTTCTGGAAAGAATTTAGCTGTAGTGATTATTAATTCTTTTGTGGTCAAGTATCAAATAAATTTGCTTGTTTGATTGCCATCTCGTCTCATGTTGAATTTTACACCTAACTTGAAATTGGAAGGGATTGATTTAGAAAGGTAATACCAGTTCCTCAGTTTATGTTTTGGTACATGAGCAATATTACAAAGTATATTGAACCATGTTTTTATCTTTTTTAGGGATTTGCTACACGTGATGTTGACAGTTTTGATGTGCTCAAGTTGAAGCCAAAGTAGTTACTTGTTTTGAGGATCCATTTAAGTAGTAGTTGTAAATATATGTATTTGGATACCCTATTTTGAGATAATGTAATGAAGATGGTGATATAACATTTCGATGTTTTCTTGTGAATCTAGTTCAAAGTGGTTGTTTTAAAATTGAATTGAGAAGTTTTTGGAAAGTAATATATAATGTGCAGTATTAAGCGTTATAAATGTGATGAGTTCCGTAATATTGAGTGTTATAAATGTTCTCCATTGAGCTTATAGAGATTATCTATTCATAACGCTTTCAAAATGTCCTGAATTGTGCACTATATATGTCACGCCCCAGAACCAGAATACTGGAGAGCGGGGGCGTACATAGCCAGCTACGTATATTGAAATGGAGTCCACCTCGCCATACGATCACGACTGTCTAGATATGAGGGTTTACTACAAGCCAACGGTCTCTTAAGGTCAAGCCTATTGTCTTAATCTCAAGCAAGTAATATAGTTACAAGATGTTAGACCACCAAATATACAATAAAAGGCGTCCCAAATATTACATATTCAGTTGATCATGAAGCTAGTCATATAAAATACGAGGACTAGCAAGAGTTAAGTCATACATGATCAACCCTAGGATTTGTTAATCATGTTTACATCCCGTAGGAAGACAGTAAGTAAATGTGCATCGAGCTAACAGGTGCTCGTCGGCTAAATGCCTCAAAAAATTTTTATAATGGAGTGAGTAAAACAAAATGGAAAACTCACTCGTATCCCGGGTTCCTTCTAGTCGCCACAATTGGGCTGGAAGTTCGGTAGATCCTCGGATGCTGCTCCAAAATCTGGCCACACAAAACCAGCTGGGTCAAACCCCAGAAAGAGCAAGTGCCACAAAGGAGGCCACGAAATAAGAACAAAAGCCAGCATATCAGAACATAAGAAAATGGAAGAAAAGTACAAGTAATAAAGAGTACAACAGGACAATAAACGACTAGGGACATGGAACCATTCCGGGAGCCAGATTACAACCCGTAAACCAAACAAGGACCGGGGTTGTAACCCTTCGCCTGAATAGCACTTGTCTCTACCCATTTATTGTTAAAAATAAGTAAAACAATCATGTACAGGAGTACCAGGTACAGGGACTTAGACGAGACTTAGACCAGGCTGGACACCATTCATTCACAAGCGGCTAAGCAGATACTATGGCTTACTACTTAACTAACTAGGGTTATCACAATCCTAATTACTAACAAGATACAAATGAGAAATTCCCAGTCCCAAGCCCTGCAGACTATCCAGTTATCCTTCCGCGGGTTGAGAGTATGGTTGGGTACATCGCCCAGGAGATGATATACCCTTAGGTGACTTAGAGGGTGCAACACATGACAGTGTGCTGGAAATGTGCCCTACTCGTCGGCAGGCTACAAGTCCGTTTAAAGCGCCCAGATAACGAGATTACCTGTGACTGGAAATTCTCTATGAACTATAGTTTGATCTAGTCATTAGCCTAATCCATATTCAGTGTGTATCCCTGACCGTAGTAACCAGGGAGTCACGTCCTAGACATGATACGAGACAAGACAAGTTGATTGCACAAGGCAGCAAGAATGAACACCCACGGTGTCAGAGATGATTATACGAGTCAAGTTAGCCATCGCAACAGCATCAAGTCAAGTCAAGTTACAAGTTACAGGTGTATAAGTTACAAGTCAGGAGTGCGCCGCCATGGGCCACTATTAAGTTATCAAGATTAATCATGAATTACAGGTTAAAAGTTAAGGGCGCACCCCATCGGGTCACTATCAAGAAGATCAGAAAGTACTAGAATCATACTTCACAGAAATTACGAAAAACCGTACTAGTCATAAGCAAAACACCAAAAAAATGTGCCAGGTCGTGTTGGGTCTAGACAGTCGTGTTGTGTGGAACAAGATCTCAAAACTCCAATCCACAAAAGAGAAGCCAAGTCCAAGAAAATAGAACCAAATCACCATGGGTAACAGGTTGCACAGGGGATCAGATTGTGCTGAGGGAAAATCGACTGCACAGGGGTTGGGTTGCGCTGAAGATGGGTTGCGCTGAAGATGGGTTGCGCTGAAGCGGATTACGCTGAAGATGGGTTGCGCTGAAGCGGATTGCGCTGGAGTCGAGCCGCACTGGGAGCGAACGGCGCAGCAGTCAAGTGCGCCAATGGGAGGAAGGCGCTGGAGCTAAGAAGCGCCAGCGTAAGTCAGCCCAGCGCAAGGCGCGGGCCGAAGGGTTGTGCAGTCCGGCCATGCGCTAAAGAGCGCAGGCCGAGAGTCATCTTCTCCATCAGGCCGAGAGGAAGACTCCAAGAACCCTAAATTTCAAATCTTCATAACTTGATCAAAACAAAACCAAATTTGGATTTTCAAAGTTCTAACTTGTGTAAAATTGAATTCTCTTCCACATGGAAGCCTCAAAACAAGGAAAAATCTGAGTTTAATAGATCAAAACCAAGAAAAACCCAAAATGGTTAAAACTTAGATCTAGAAAAATGGAAGCTCCAAATCACAAAATACCAAGTTTTAATGTTGTTCACCATGGCCTAATCTGACTAATAGACAAATAAAATGGGGTCCTTATGTGGTAGCAAGGTGCAATTGCCTATGGTGTTGGTGTTGTGTGGAGAAAGGAAGAAGAAGAAGGAGTTAGAAATTTAATGAGGGAAGTAATGAGGAGAGAGAATGGTTGGTGGGGATTTTAATGAGGGTGGGTTGTGGTGAAATGAGGGTGGAGTATAGGTTAAGGTGTTCCAATGCATACTAAACCAAACCAATTCCTTCTCCACAAAATAAAACCAAGCCAGGTCCAAAACCCGTTTTACGAGAAAACCAGAATCCGCATGTTAAACTAAAATACAATTACAGGCCAGAATCCAAGAAAATAAAATACAGGTCCGAAATACATATAAGCCTAATTAAATACGTATTCCGAAATACGGGCATTACAACTCTACCCACCTTAAAAGAATTTCGTCCTCGGGATTTAAATCAAGATGCTTAGAGATGTAAGAGCCCGCTATACTATTCACAAATAAGCTACACTAAGCAAATAATCAAACAATCACGCAGGCAAGCAAGGAATGAAAAGCATAAGGTATAAGGAAGACATTATACCTTATGAGTCAAACAAGTCGGGATATCGCGATCGGATGTCGTCCTCACGCTCCCACGTTGACTCACCTAGAGAGTGATGACCCCAAGCAACACCGACTAAGCTAATAGTCTTGTTCTTGAGTATCTTATCTCTCCGGTCCAATATAGACACGGGCCTCTCCTCATACGAAAGGTTGGTACCAACAACCAATTCCGAATGGTCCAGGATATGGCTCGGGTCCGGGAGGTACCTTCGTAATTGGGATACATGGAATATATTATGCACCTCTCTTAGCGACGACGGAAGAGCGAGACGATAGGATACATCTCCTACTCGCTCCAGGATATCGAACGGCCCTATATACCTAGGACTAAGCTTTCCCCGTATGCCAAAACGAATGACGTCGCGGTTAGGCGAGATCCTAAGGAATACATGGTCGCCGATAGCAAACTCTAAGGGACGTCGATGAGCATCGGCCCAATGGCGCTGGCGATCTTGGGCCACTCGAAGACGATCTCTGATCCTTCTGATCACTTCAACTGTCTGGGCAATCAATTCTGGGCCTAGCTTCTGCCTCTCCCCAACATCGTCCCAGGCTAACGGGGATCTGCACTTCCTACCATACAGTACCTCGAACGGGGCCATCTAAATACTGGCCTGGAAACTATTGTTGTACGAAAATTCTACCAGGTGCAGGTGATCCTCCCATGAACCACCGAAGTCAAGGGTACAAGACCTCAACATATCTTCAAGAGTCTGGATTGTGCGTTCCGACTGGCCATCTGTCTGCAGGTGATAAGCTGAGCTAAACTGAAGGTGAGTTCCCAAACTCTCTTGCAGGCTACGCCAAAAGTGTGATGCGAATCTTGAATCCCTGTCCGAGGTGATACTGACCGGCACCCCATGAAGTATGACAATCTGTCTGAGGTATATTTCTGCTAGCTGAGCTGTCGACTGACCAACTCTGAATGGAAGAAAGTGAGCTACCTTCGTGAGCCTGTCAACTATAACCCAAATAGCATCTCGACCAGCTGGGGATCTAGGCAATCCAGTCATAAAATCCATGGTCACATGCTCCCATTTCTATTCTGGAATCGACAAGGGCTGAAGAAGTCCAGCGGGCCTCTGATGTTCAGCTTTAACTTACTGGCAAACCAAACACCGAGAGACAAACCGGGCTATCTCCCTCTTTATGCCATTCTACCAGAAATACTGACGAATATCACGGTACATCTTCGTGCCACCGGGATGAATAGAATACTGTGAACTGTGAGCTTCTGCCATGACCTCCTGTCTGATATTTCTACTGGGTACACAAAGACGAGTGCCGTGTCGAAGTGTACCATCTTCATGGATACACAACTTTGGCCTTCTTTCTGTCTCACACTCTGCTCTGAGTCGCTGGATCTTGGAATCTGTAGACTGCGCCATCCGGATCCTCTCAACTATGCTGGACTGAACCTGTAGACTGGCCATCAACGCCACGTTGGTAGGAAGAACCACTTCTATTCCCATCTTCTGAAGATCTGCCAATAATTTTGGTTGCACCTTTAGAAAGTAAACTCTGGCTCTCCTGCTCAATGCATCTGCTACAACGTTGGCCTTCCCTGGATGATACTACAAATCTATATCGTAGTCCACCAGTAGCTCGAGCCATCTTCTCTGCCACATATTAAGGTCCTTCTGGGTGAAACATACTTCCGGCTCTTGTGATCAGTAAATATCTCCACTCTGTCCCCGTACAAGTAGTGCCTCCACAACTTAAGTGCAAACACTACTACTGCCAGTTCCAAGTCGTGGGTCGGGTAATTCTTCTCATGATCACGGAGTTGACGTGACGCATAAGCTATTACCTTCCCATGTTACATCAAAACACATCCCAATCCTCTGCCTGAAGCGTCGCAATAAACTGTGAATCCTCCGGTCCCATCTGGAAGTGCAAAAATGGGAGCCGTTATCAAACCTCGCTTCAACTTCTCAAATGATTCCTGACACTCTGCTGTCCAAGCAAACTGCACATCCTTGCAGGTCAACTGGGTCATCGGCGCTGAAATCCTTGCAAAATCTGAAACGAATCGTCGGTAGTAGCCGGCCAATCCAAGGAAGCTGTGAACCTCTGCCACTGAACTAGATACAGGCCATGACTCGATAGCCATAATCTTCTGGGGATCCACTTCCACTCCTCCTCAAGTAATGATGTGACCCAAGTACGAAATGCGATCGAGCCAGAACTCACATTTACTAATCTTGGCGTACAACTGATGCTCTCTAAGCGTCTGAAGGACGATTCTGAGGTGCTGCTCATGCTCTGATTCGCTCTTGCTGTAGACCAGGATATCATCTAGGAACACGATCACGAACTGATCCAAGTAAGGCATGAAAATGCGATTCATGAGGTCCATGAATACGGCCGGCGCATTGGATGCTCCAAAGGGCATAACAAGAAACTCCCAATGCCCATAAATAGATCGAAAAGCTATCTTGGGGATGTCCTGCTCTCTGACTCTGATCTGGTGGTATCCTGACCGCAAGTCTATCTTCGAGAACACTGAAGCCCCCTTGAGTTGATCAAACAAGTCATCTATCCTCGGAAGAGGGTATCTGTTCTTGATTGTCACTGAGTTCTAGGTACGATAATCTACATATAACCTGGACGTACCAGCCTTCTTTTTTAGAAGAAGCATCGGGGCTCCCCAAGGCGATCCACTTGCATGAATGAATCCCTAGGTCATGAGTTCTTCAATCATCTTGTACAAAATCTCCAACTCTGAAGGCGCCATCCTGTAGACTCGCTCTGATACTGGTGCAGTCCCGAGGATCAAGTCTATAGTGAATTCAATCTCCCGTTCTGGCGGCAACCCTGGAAGTTCCTCTGGGAAGACATCTGGAAACTCTTCAACTATCCTGGATAACTGTACTGCTGCTACTGCCATCCGCAATACTGGAGAAGATGGTTCTACTGTGCCTCTGGAAAGTGAAAACTCTGGCTTGCCTGGAATACTAAAGACAACCCTGCCAACATGGCAGTCTATCCTAGCATACTGGTTCCTCAACCAATCCATGCCTAAGACTACATCATAGTCTGCCATGGAAAACTCTATGAATCTAGCGGGGAACTCTCTACCGCTAACTACGATCCGACACGAGAAAAATACTCGATCTACTCCCACAAGACCATTACCAGTAAGTATATTGAGCCTTACTGATAATGACTCTAGCTCCAATCCTATCCATGTCGCGAATCGTACAGACATGAATGAATGCGATGTACTAGAATCAAATAATACCAATGCTGGATAGGAGTTGACGAGAATAGTACCTGCCACTACCTCACCTGGTGCAACTTCTTCTTCCATAGTCATCATCATTGCCTGACCTTGTCCTCTGGCTACGGGTCCCCTCTGCTGGAAACCTCTCTGCCTACTCTGCACTTGAGTCTGGGTATACTGCTGCGGGTTCTGCTGATGAAACGCTTGGGCCTGAGGCAACAATGGCCACGGGTACTGCTGCTGCTGCTGCTGTACAGGTGCTGGTCCCCTAACCGATGGACTGGTTAGGTTGGAAGAGGACGAACTACCCCTATTCAGGCAGGCTCCCATCTTGTGATCTACCACTCCACAAACCAGGCATAATCCCTACGCCCTGTGACAATCTGCCACCACGTGCCCTGGCTTTCCGCAATCAGAACATCCCATCGCGGAAGTCTGCTTCTGCTTCTGTTGCTGCGGGTACGTCGGGATTGAATGCTGAACCGACGTTACTGAGGCCGCCCGCCTCGGAGTTCCAATAGTCAAACCCCTTGCTGCCGGGGCTGGAGCTGATGATTGGTGCATCTGATTGTGGGACCGTTTCCTACCTCCGGTCCTATCCATGATCCTCTGGAAGGTGTAATCATACCTCCTAGCTGCCCTCAACACTGCATCGAACGTCTAGTGTTCGAACTGTTCCACTGCCAACAATATCTCTAAATGTAGCCCCTGCTGGAACCGCTGGGCCCTATCAAACTCGGTCGCTACCAAGGTGGGGGCAAACCTATTGAGTCTATAAAACTCAGATGCATATCCGTCGACCGTTTTGCCTCCTTGCTTCAAGTTGGTAAATCTCGTCTGTAGGTCGTACCGAGCTACAACGTCAAAATACTTCGTCTGGAATCTTTCTCTAAACACCGCCCAAGCAACTGGCGCTGCTAATCCCACGGCCTGCGCCGCCCACCAGCTGCGGGCCAAGTCCAGCAACTGTAGCCGTACCACGGCCACCTTCTCATTCTTAGGAGTTCTAGCTGCTTCTAAAACCACTTTGGTATCTTGAAGCCATCCATCTGCGGCAATCGCAACCTCGCTGTCGTCGAAGAATGGAGGGTTCAAGCGCTTGAAGCTGTTTGCCGCCTGGTTCCCTTGATGTCCGCCTCTGTTCAAGGCATCTTGTACTGTCTGGTGCAGGACGTCGCCCCGACGATCTTGGGATGCGAGGAGTTCTCTGATAATCCCTACCAAAGGTCCCTCATCTTGTCTAGCCGGTTGGACGGGCGGAGCTGCCTGAACTGGAGGTTCCGGGCCTCCGGGAAGCATAACTCGGGAGGCCGCTCCTGAGTCTTGTACCTGATCCTCTTGTTGCTGGGGTTCATGCTGAGCTTCTTCCGGCTGATTGGCGGGTCCAGGAGCCATGCCGCTGAAGAAGACGACATAGGGAACAATAAGGAAGGACCAGGATAGAACAAGGATATATGCATGTGATCAGGTCAAGATTCCAGAGAATTCGAGGATACGAGCAGAGATCAAGGGCGAGTGCTGATTGAGACATCTATTGGTAAACCCTCACATTTTTTGATTGACAAGACCTGTATGGGCCACCACTTAAGCCATGTCACACCCCAGAACCAGAATACTGGAGAGCAGGGCGTACATAGCCAGCTACGTATATTGAAATGGAGTCCACCTCGCCATACGATCACGGCTGTCTAGATATGATGGTTTACTACAAGCCAACGGTCTCTTAAGGTCAAGCCTATTGTCTCAATCTCAAGCAAGTAATATAGTTACAAGATGTTAGACCACCAAATATACAATAAAAGACGTCCCAAATATTACATATTCAGTTGATCATGAAGCTAGTCATAGAAAATGCGAAGACTAGCAAGAGTTAAGTCATACATGATCAATCCTAGGATTTGTTAATCATGTTTACAGCCCGTAGGCAGACAGTAAGTAAATGTGCATCGAGCTAACAGGTGCTCGTCGGCTAAACGCCTCAAAAGAATAATTTACAATAGAGTGAGTAAAACAAAATGGAAAATCCACTCGTAGCCCGGGTTCCTTCTAGTCGCCACTATTGGGCTGGAAGTTCAGTAGATCCTCGGGTGCTGCTCCAAAATCTGGCCACACAAAACTAGCTGGGTCAAACCCCAGAAAGAGCAAGTGCCACAAAGGAGGCCACGAAATAAGAACAAAAGCCAGCATATCAGAACATAAGAAAATGGAAGAAAAGTACAAGTAATAAAGAGTACAACAGGACAATAAACGACTAGGGACATGGAACCATTCCGGGAGCCAGATTACAACTCGTAAACCAAATAAGGATCGGGGTTGTAACCCTTCGCCTGAATAGCACTTGTCTCTATCCATTTATTGTTAAAGATAAGTAAAACAATCATGTACAGGAGTACCAGGTACAGGGACTTAAACGAGACTTAGACCAGGCTGGACACCATTCATTCACAAGCGGCCAAGCAGATACTACGGCTTACTACTTAACTAACTAGGGTTATCACAATCCTAATTACTAACAAGATACAAATGAGAAATTCCCAGCCCCAAGCCCTGCAGACTATCCAGTTATCCTTCCGCGGGTTGAGAGTATGGTTGGGTGCATCGCCCAGGAGACGATATACCCTTAGGTGACTTAGAGGGTGCAACACATGACAGTGTGCTAGAAATTTGCCCTACTCGTCGGTAGGCTAGAAGTCCGTTTAAAGTGCCCAGATAACGAGATTACCTGTGATTAGAAATTCTCCATGAACTATAGTTTGATCTAGTCATTAGCCTAATCTATATTCAGTGTGTATCCCTGACCGTGGTAACCAGGGAGTCACATCCTAGACATGATGCGATACAAGACAAGTGGATTGCACAAGGCAGCAAGAATGAATACCCACGACGTCAGAGATGATTATACGAGTCAAGTTAGCCATCGCAACAGCATCAAGTCAAGTTAAATTACAAGTTACTGGTGTACAAGTTACAAGTCAGGAGTGCACCGCCATGGGCCACTATCAAGTTATCAAGATTAATCATGAATTACAGGTTAAAAGTTAAGGGCGCACCCCATCGGGTCACTATCAAGAAGATCAGAAAGTACTAGAATCATACTTTGCAGAAATCACGAAAAACCGTACTAGTCATAAGCAAAATACCAAAAAAATGTGCCAGGTCGTGTTGGGTCGAGACAGTCGTGTTGTGTGGAACAAGATCTCAAAACTCTAATCCACAAAAGAGAAGCCAAGTCCAAGAAAATAGAACCAAATCACCATGGGTAACAGGTTGCGCAGGGGATCAGATTGCGCTGAAGGAAAATAGACTGCGCAGGGGTTGGGTTACGCTGAAGTTAAGTTGCGCTGAAGATGGGTTGCGCTGAAGATGGGTTGCGCTGAAGCGGATTACGCTGAAGATGGGTTGTGCTGAAGCGGATTGCGCTGGAGCCGAGCCGCACTGGGAGCGAGCGGCGCAGCAGCCAAGTACGCCAATGGGAGGAAGGCGCTGGAGCTAAGAAGCGCCAGCGCAAGTCAGCCCAGTGCAAGGCACTGGCCGAAGGGTTGCGCAGTCCGGCCATGCGCTAAAGAGCGCAGGCCGAGAGTCATCTTCTCCATCAGGCCGAGAGAAAGACTCCAAGAACCCTAAATTTCAAATCTTCATAACTTGATCAAAACAAAACCAAATTTGGATTTTCAAAGTTCTAACTTGTGTAAAATTGAATTCTCTTCCACATGGAAGCCTCAAAAGAAGGAAAAATCTAAGTTTAATAGATCAAAACTAAGAAAAACCCAAAATGGTTAAAACTTAGATCTAGAAAAATGGAAGCTCCAAATCACAAAATACCAAGTTCTAATATTGTTCACCATAGCCTAATCTAGCTAATGGGTAAATAAAATGGGGGTCCTTATGTGGTGGCAAGGTGCACTTGCCTATGGTGTTGGTGTTGTGTGGAGGAAGGAAAAAGAAGGAGTTAGAAATTTAATGAGGGAAGTAATGAGGAGAGAGAATGGTTGGTGGGGATTTTAATGAGGGTGGGTTGTGGTGGAATGAGTGTGGAGTATAGGTTAAGGTGTTCCAATGCATACTAAACCAAACCAATTCCTTCTCCATAAAATAAAACTAAGCCAGGTCCAAAACCCGTTTTACAAGAAAACCAGAATCCGTATGTTAAACTAAAACACAATTACAGGCCAGAATCCAAGAAAATAAAATACAGGTCCGAAATACATATAAGCCTAATTAAATACGTATTCTGAAATACGGGCATTACAATATATTAACTATTCATAACACTTTTATAGAAACTATTCATGACGGTTTTTTATAACGCTTTTAAAAAATATTTATAACACCCGTTTTTATAACAGTTGCTTTGAAAAAAAGTGTCATACTTCGTCATTAATGACGCTTTTTAGCCGTCATTAAAAGGATTTTTTGTTGTAGTGCCTCCTTCACCTCGACCCTCTATCTCTAAAATAAGAAATGAACCAATTATAAAGTTGTTGCAACGATACCATAACACGTGCCTTAAATCACTTGTTAACGTAGCACGGTTGTCAATACCACATTAATAGTTTGAGGGTATTTTGTCATTTTGAATTTATTTGAATTTAATATATATTTATTGGAATGGTGTGATTTTAATATTATTTAATTAATTGCCATGTGTTGTGATTAGCCCTAACCTAGATTGGACCTAACCTAGATTAGTCATAGCTTGTCTTAGTTAGCCATGGTTAGTATTAGTTAGTTATGATTACTTTTGGTTAAGTCATGATTAGTTAGAGCTAACTAGGTTGTAACTTAGACTAGTGTGAAACCTAGATTTTAGACCCTTAATTTGACTAGATGATAGGAGAGCCCTTGATCTATTCCTAAAACCTTAACCCTAGGTTTTTGGCCGGCCTAGGGATCCACACCCACCCCCTATTTAATGTCTCCCAAAAATACTTGCCTCTTTTGTTCATTTCTCCATTTTTTCAAGAGCAAGGTTTGTCCTTCCTTCAAACTTTTCTATTTTGATCAATACTCCTCTATTTTTATTCAAACTTCTTGCATTGTAACCTAATTTCTATTCTTCTACTGTTGGTGGAGGTTAACTTCAGTTTTGGTATCTATTGGAGCTTTGAGCTAGCTAGAGGGAATCTCCATTTTTGAGCTTTCTTGAGGAGGAGCACCACATAGGTAACTTCCTATTTAGCCATTTGTTTCCTGATTTCTTAGCATGGTTGCATAGCCCTAGGTGTCCTCTAACTGTAGGAATAGGTTTCGTATGGTGTCGTGTCCTTTACGTGTCCGTATCGGACACGTATCAGTCTAGGTTTAATAGTGTTCGACGAAATGCCACAGTGGGCATTTCGTCCCTATTTTTGAAATGTATTTGAATAGTAAATTAGGTTTTTGTGTGGCTTATCGATTTCCCTTGGATGAACACGGATCAAGTCCAGTTCGTATCGAGATTGGACTCGTGGACACGCCCTGCACGCGCAGTGGACTGTCCTGCTACTCGCGAGTTCGTATGGCTTGTTCTGGACACGTGGATGCGTATCCTTGGACACAGAGCTTGGGGTAATGTCTGACACGACACCCCCAAGGTCTCGTGTCCATTGAGTTCTTGTCGAGTGAGAAAATCGACTCGCACTGGACATGGGTGCACTGTTGACTGAACACAGTTCGTGTGTATTGTGATTTGTACAGGTTTGGACATATTCGTGTCCTATTTTTGGACACGATACGATATGGATAACACGTACACATATTAGTCTTTAATTACCAACCATTAACCTAGCCTATTCATTGCTATTTCTATTTCGAAATTGGAAAATCTCCCATTTAGCTGATACTGCCAAATATCAGTGAGTGTGCACACTATTTTCTTCCATTCGATTTACTTCTGAATGTTAAAATCATGTGATATAAATTGGTTTAGATGCTGTTACATTAGACATCATGATTAGGGTTGTGTTGTATGAAGTGTGTTCAAATTTACATATGGGATGGCATTAACTGTTACACTATTTTTTCCATTTTGATTGTAATTGGATATTGGCAACATGTAAATTAATGTGGTATCTGCTGTTAAATATATTGATAACATGTTAGGGATAGGTTGGCTTGGGGATTGTTGCATATTTATTTTTGAGTTGGTGTATTGATTGGGATTTACAAACATAAGATTGCACAGGACCTTGGTCATTACTTAATTCCTGAATTTTAAACCATTGCATATACTCACTGTTTGTGAAACTAAACCTGAGAATGGCTTGCTAACCCTTACACACTGATTGTATCACCACACACAACTGAGATTAGCTTTAGGACAGAAACTTTGTTCCTTTCAATATGTGAAATTGCACACACACTCACCCACCTACCTACTCTGTCACATGTAATCTAATGACACACACCTAAATTGAACCTGTGATATGTACATACTGTTTTACTATTCCTGTCACATGTTTAGAGACACACACTGTTGAGACACAATTTTGAACCTATGATGCAAGCCTGGGATGTAAACCCCTTTCCTTGTGATTTAAATGTTAGTTAGTTTCAGTTTTGATGTCATGAATTGGTTTCCTTCCTAATTGAATGCTTTCATTTAAACTGCAAATCTGGGATTATATGTACATGTACACACACACACTGATTTCTCCCATATCTTACTGTCACTTTGTTAAACCTGAGATTCATGTATAACCAAATCCTAACTGACAGTGTACACATGTTCCTAACTGTATACACACATGTTAGCACACTGTTTTCAGTCCTCATTACACCCACACACATTTTTGACAGCTATATACACACACAAGCCTATGACACTCTCATATATCCCAATGTGCACACACATGTTTACACATATGCCTTGTTTTTCCCCTCTCTAACTCCCTATATATATATATATATATTTTTTTTTTTTAATTGCCTATATATATATATATATATATATATATATATATATATATATAACATATATAACCAATGTGATTTGTAATTCAATATAGGTATGGCCTATATAGATAGTGGGTATAAATGTATGAAATTGAATGTGCATGGCCTATGGCCTATAACCTAGGTACATAGCCTATGGTATTCTTGTGTGGTATTGTGTATATGAAATATACACATGTGTAGAGTCATATAGACTTGTGTATGGTGTGTACTAGCTAGGGTAGACTGGTTAGGCCTAGTGAGACTTGATTGGGTCTAGGTTGACCTAGTTGACCTAACTTTGACTATTTAGTTGACTGAAGTTGACCAGGGTTGACTTTGGTCTAGGATTGCCCTAATATCATGTAGACTGCATCATAGTAGCTTACTTTATTAGCTGGACATGTTATGACTTGTACTGTTCTGATTAGGAGCCAGACACCACTCCTCAGGCAGTATTTCATTTAGACGTTCAGGATATCAGGCGAGTACATTCTCTGACCGTTTTATACTTCCTAGGAGTATTTTCTTACTCTAGATTATTTTACTTGATGCTGACACGATGGAAACACGGATTAGTACTATATGGATCTTTTCATACGATGTTATCCCCCTCGGGAGCATCAGATACATCATGTCATGTGCGTTTCACTTTCATCATGTATTCTTGTGCTTTCACCATTCATGTGCACTCTCGTGATTCATGTACTCTCATGATCACGGAGCCCCTATGTTTATATTTATGTGCACCTATTTATGGGCCCCCATGTGAATTTCATGTGCAATAACATAACTTGAACGGATCCTTGTGTATTGATTGGGGTACGGGGGAGTATAAATAGTCATGTGGACAATTTCCAAAGTAGTATAGTCATGTGCAAACTCTCATGTTTATTATCAAGCCATTCACATGTCTAGCTTGTACTCTAAATCACTAGTTCACTGTAGCTCTTTACTTATAGTAGATATTTTATTACAGTCTTCTTTTTTACTCATGTATACTCTTCAGCGCTTCATGTATCTTACTCTATTGCCTGTATTTTATTCTTTTCATGATATGAACTGCGTGAGATGTACTGTGCTCGCTCCAGTCTTGGCTGGACCTGTTAAAATTTTACAGACGATACTGAGGAGTTCTGTCCCACTTATTACGTAGCAGGCATAGACGACACACTTGAGCTGGACTCTCAGGAGGACCCAGCACTTGCTGATGATACTACTCCTGTAGACTAGGCTAGCTAGCTATGCTAGTTCTATTTATCTTCATGTTATGTCAGTTACACTTGTATATATTGGAGTTTGTACTCTAGATTTTGTGGAGATGTTTATCTTAGATTTCAGCTATCTCTCTATCTTGTATTATCATCTGCGGATTCTGTGTTTCATCTATTCTATCGTATCGTACTTTCTTCCTTAGTTGTGATTGAGTTGTACTTAATTATGTCACCTCCATTCGGAGTGTATAAACTATACAGGTACTTTATAAACTATTAGATGTATGTGACCTAGGACAGCGTTCTACCGCCGATACTGAGGCGTAGGCTAGACGTAACCACTTCTTATGCCCTTACACTGGGTGTAGGTCGTGACAACGGTCATGGACAACTTGTATACAAAGGCGATTGTTTCTACGGACGGTATTCTGGGGCCACGGGATCGATTCGACCTAGGAAGAAACACGATAGCTATGCTGGATTGTACCGTGGGTATTCGGTGCTCCCTCAAGGGAGCTCGCTACCCGCGTTGAACGCGCACTGTCTAAACCAAGCTATGTCTAGAATGGCTTTCATGCCAATGACCTTCGTAATTATGCACTAGTTAAACTTTTGTTATGTAATATGACATGAAAGAACATGGTAAGCTTTATATTGCACGGCACGCTCTGCCATGGGTAAGTTCTAGCATAAATTCTCCTTATTTATGTTCCATCAAACTGCTTACATAAAACTGACTAGGATGGCTAGAAAGATCACTATAACCAATTGCATGTTTTAACTAAATTCTTGAACCAAATGAGAGCATAGAAAATAATTAGCCACTCGCCAGTACACGTTGATTGTACTGATCTTCAATCTCCACAGGTGCTATAAATCAGGAGGAGCATGTCGCGTGACTGAAGGCAGCGCTCGTGTGTTTTAAACTTCGTCCGTGCGTACGAAGCCTTGACTCAATCTCTTTGGTTGTATAAAGGGTGCGATGTATGGAACGACTATCTCATCGATGTTCATTTTGTAATGGAGTCATTTTGTAGCTCGCACGGCACCTTATATCGAGTCTGTAATATGATGTTCATTATCAATAATGCTTAAGTTTTCTTCTATATAATGTGTTCAATTTACTCTGTGTACTCTCTTGTTGTTGTGTTTCGGATAACCTTATGACTATGCCTTATGCGATCGCAACTTAGGTTCGTACGGCATCACGTCCGAGGGATGACTATCGATTCTACGGAATCGAGGCGTGACATAATGGTATCAGAGCACGGCTTTACGTCCTTTGGCCTTCTGTTTGAGACTCGAACCTTTGACCTCGTGTCGATGAGATGAGTTATTCCATAGAGTGAGTCCGTAATATTTCTTGAAACTAATATGAGTTGCCTCCTATCCCAGAAGTCCAAGAAGCTGTGGGATGGAATGAAGTAAGTGCTTCGAGCGGCTCTAGGAGCTCGGGAGAGGGACCCTCAAACGCCTCCATAGAACCTATGGAACGGATTATGCGCATGCTGGAAGCGCAACAACTTCAGGCCGAGGCCTATCAACGAACAACATCGACAGCACGTTGAAGACCAACAGAGACAAGCTGAGGCATGGCAGACTCAGTTTGAGGCCCGATTCGATGTGCAATTCAAGTTGCGGCAGAAGCAGCTTGGTACTCTTCAGTAAATCGTCCAGACAGTTGTGGTCAATGGCAACGCTACAACGACTCATGCCGTAACCGAGCCTGCGTTCCGTCCGATCGATATCGAGCCAGAGGTACCCGAGCGACTACCTGCAACACCAAGGAGTTCCAACTTTGAGGTGTCAAAATTTATGAAAACTTGCCGTACGTCCTTCTGCGGTACTGAAGACCCTTCTTTGGCGATCGATTGGTTGGAGGAGTTGGAAGACCGATTCGAGCTTCTAGGCATTGATGAGTCTAAGAAAGTTGTGTGTGCTCAGCTTCTACTCCGATTGAATGCGCATAACTGGTGGGCCATGTAAAAGCGAGCGATCCGACGTGACGATGATACAACAACAATCTCTTGGGCCACCTTCCGACGGGCGGTCGAAATCGAGTACGTCACTGCAGCCGTTCGACAAGAAAATAAGAATGAATTTATGTAGTTAAAGCAAAGAAATATGACGGTGCCGTAGTACGCAGCAGAGTTCAATAAATTAGCCATATTTGCTGGATCGTTCTTGCCTACAATAGAGAGTCGCGCTCGACGGTTTGAAATGGGTCTGTGGCCCACTATCTCTGGTCATATGTCAGTTCCAGAATACAAGACACTGGGCGAGTCCCTGAATCACACTCTCCGTCTTGAACGCCAATATTCTCCAGCTGCTGTCGTCACTATGCATACATACAATCATAAGCGCCTTAGCCATGTAGGAGGGAACAATGTGACCAAGCATCCGAACAATGGGCACCAAGGTGGATACCAAGGGTGAAATACGGGACCTCGCTGTAACAGTTGTTACCAATTCGGACACCTAGCCGTCAATTTTGAAGTTCATGAAAGAGGATGCTGGAACTGTAGTTAAAGGGGACACTTCAGTTCAAATTGCCCGACCAAGAGATTGAACCCAACGGCGCCTCAGCAGCAGCAGCAACATCATCCAGGGAACCAGGAACCAGTGCCTCGAGCCCAACAACCTGTACGACAACATGGTCAGGATCATCGCTCCAATGCCCAAGGTCGCATCTATGCCATGAGTCGAGATGAGGCATTCGTCTCTGATACTGTCATGACAGGTATACTACTCTTCAATAATAAACCTGCTTGTGTATTGTTCTATTCGGGTGCTATAGTTTTATAGCGACAAATTTTATTGATGAACACAAATTCCCTATGGCACCGTTAGGCCTTAACCTTAGCGTTAGCACCCCATCGGGCACACAAATTCTTGTAAACACTATCTGTAGAGACGGCTGCATATGTATAGGTAGAAGGAAATTGACTCCAGATGCGATAGTTCTGGACCTTAAGGACTACGACATCATTCTGGGGATGGATTGGCTCGGCGCTTGCTCGACCACTATTGACTGTGCAGGAAAGAAGGTTACCTTTCGCCTATCGGGAGAGCCTGAATTCTGCTATTCGTGTAGCGAAGCATCGATAACCTGCATGGTGATCTCGGCGATCTCTGCTCAGCGGACGCTGCATTCAGGATGCGAAAGATACTTGGCGTCCGTTCGAGACACACGACAGGATGGTGCAAACGTGGACCAAACCGACGTTGTGGCAGAATTTCCAGACGTGTTCCCAGATGAGCTACCCGGCATGCCACCCGATCGAGAAATTGAGTTCACTATTGACACCTTCCCCAATACTCGACCGATTTCCAAGGCCCCGTACAAAATGGCCCCTATAAAAGTAAAAGAACTTAAAGTACAACTACAGGAATTGCTCGACAAAGGGTTTATTCGTCCTAGCGTCTCGCCATAGGGTGCGCATGTGCTATTTGTCAAGAAAAAAGATGGGTTAATGTGGCTCTGCATCGACTACCGGGAATTAAATAAAGCTACCGTCTGGAACAAATATCCTCTGCCCCGTATCGACGATTTGTTTGATCAACTACAAGGTGCCACGGTGTTTTCGAAGATTAATCTTCGATCAGGTTATCACCAGCTCAAGGTCAAGCCAGAAGACATGCCGAAGTCTGCCTTCCACACTCGTTATGGCCACTACGAGTTCTTGGTGATGCCATTCAGCCTGACAAACGCTCCTGTCGCTTTCATGGATCTAATGAATCGGGTGTTTCGTCCGTTTCTCGATAAATTCGTAGTAGCCTTCATAGACGATATCCTCGTCTACTCGAAGGATCGAGCACAACACGCAGAACATCTGCGGATCGTACTCTAGACCCTCCGAGAAAATCAGTTGTTTACGAAGAGAAGAAAATGTGAGTTCTGGCTGAATAGCGTATCTTTTCTTGGGCACATCATCTCCGTAAAGGCATTTCAATTGATCCGAAGAAAGTTGAGGCAGTTATTGATTGGAAACGGCCTGCGTCTGTCAGTGAAATTCAAAGCTTCCTTGGTTTGGTGGGATACTATAGATGCTTCGTAAAAGACGTCACGAAGATCGCATCACCCTTGACTCGCCTCACCCAAAAGGGAGTCGCGTTCGTGTGGTCAGACGACTGTGAAGCTTCCTTCTTGGAGCTAAAACAGTGGTTTGTTTCGGCCCCGATACTCGCTCTTCCGGTAGGGACCGAGGGATTTCAAATCTTCAGTGATGCTTCGGGCCAGGGTTTGGGGTGTGTGCTCATACAGCAGGACAAGGTGGTATCTTTTACTTCCAGACAGCTCAAGCCGCATGAGAAGAACTATCCCACTCATGACCTAGAATTTACAGTAATTGTGTTTGCGTTGAAGTTGTGGCGCCACTATCTTTATGGCGTGGCATGCAGGATTTATACGGATCACAAGAGCCTCACGTATCTCTTCACCCAGAAAGAACTGAATTTACGACAGAGGTAATTGCTGGAACTGATTAAAGACTATGACTTATCGATCGACTATACGCTGGACAAGAGAAATGTTGTGGCAGATGTACTGAGTCGGAAGTACATAGCTTCACTATCAATCAACAGTCAATTGCTGCGTGACTTGGAAAGAATGGGCATAGAACTCCAAGTTTGATTTATGGGCGCACAGCTGGCACAACTGCGGCTAGAACCAAGCCTTTTGGAGAAGATCAAGTTTTCTCAGAAGGATGATCCATACCTGGAGAAGATGCGGAAGCTGATATCAATATGGAAGGCATCTAACCTTGCAGAGGATGAGTCGGGGACATTGCGAGTGAAGGGCAGGCTATGTGTACCAGATAACCTAGAACTTAGAAATGAGATAATGTCGGAAGCACATTATGCAAAATATTCTTCACATCCTGGCAGTACCAAGATGTATAAGGACCTCTGCATTGTCTTTTGGTGGCACGGTATGAAGAGAGATATTGCCCTCTTCGTATCATAATGTATGGCCTGTCAGCAGGTAAAAGCTGAGCACCAGTAACCGGACGAAAAGATACAGAACCTTGCCATTCCAGAATGAAAATGGCATAACATCACTATGGACTTTGCTGTTGGCCTGCCGAAGGTGCCGCAGGAAACGATGCCGTCTGGGTCATCGTCGACCGACTAACTAAGTTGGCGCACTTCATGTAACGTCCTAGTCCCAAATACGTAGGACTAGGAACGTAGACATGCCAGCCGTATAATAAATATACGTAATCTATAAATGCAGTAAAACCACAACTAACTAATCTCATCCACAAAATATAAGAATAAAAGATATCATATAATCAACTATGAATTATATTTATACAAGATGTTGTACGGAGACAAATCCACTACCAACTAGTTAAAAGAAAGTAATACATGGAAAATGAAATGATTTGTCGAGAGTAGAAAAGAAAGATCTAAGACACGTCATCTTCGAAGGAAATGAGAAGATCACGACCTCGGCTAGAATACCTGCGGAAGAAAAAAACACACACACCTAAAGAGATCACCAGGTCCTCAGAGGGACGTAACAAGATACATAATATCATGCCATAATACTGAATATAAACTGCTCAATAAATAAGTCAATTGGATTATAACATGGTCCAATACACACCATTGAATTAGCGTACTATCCCCCCAACCAAACAAGGACAGGAGATGGTACCCTATTTTACGATGATGTATCTTTCCATAATATGAATCCAATATGGTATCCGGACCACAACAAGGTTCAGTACCTTCTCATCGGAGTAGTGGGCTACACCTATAACCAAATAAGGACAAGATGTGGCAAACTAGTCCACGACAAGTTACTATTCCAAGCCACGATCAGATATAAGTACCCAAACCAAAAGTACAAATATCTAACGGATAAGGTAGCCTAACCATTCTAAGTGAATTTAGTTTAAGAACAAACCTCCAACGCATGGACTCTCTGGCTAAAATGGGATCGACATAGTCTCCACTTGGGGCACTAGGGGCCTCACTATAATAAATAAAAAGGGTCGTCAACTCGCATCTCCGGCGGAGTATACGGTCATAAGAGAAATATGCGTAGTAGCCCATACGCTAAGGATATGTCCTCCCCACCTAATGCCTATATGTTGCCTTAACAACACAACCTCTATAACCGCTAAGTCAAACTATCATGCAACTATTAGCGGTTAACCCTATCGCACGTCTTATACGTACTGGTGGCTAGCCAGTCACGCATGTCCTAGTTCTATATGCGACTTGCAACTTCGTGGCACAAACGTGTCAAGGCCAATGTATGCAACACAAACAAGGGTGATCCCTTAAATCTATGGTTAATACGAATAAAAATAATAAATAACGAAAAATAGATCTGCACAGTATAATTATCTAATTTATGACAATGTAGCACAATTTAATTTGCAAAAAAAGAATAATAAACAAATACATGAAATATGAGCTAAAGTAAATAAACAACAAATGGCAAGGTATCTTGCCTGTTACTGACGCCTGATGTGGTGCGATGCTCATGGTGGCACCTAATATGGCTTCGGTGTTACAGCTATGCAAAGGGATCTCTGATGAGGGAATGAACTAATCCATCGGGTCCGTGATAGTCGAATTAGCTAGGGACGATATGAGGACGTATAGAATTGGTAAGGGATATGAAATAATGGGATTAGTCATGGACAAGAATTTATGATGACCATGAAAGGGAATTTTTGAGAAAACAAATACCTAAATTTATTTTAAAACATTTATTTACAATATAAAATTAGATATGTTTTTGTCTAGAAATATTTATTTACAATAGTAGAAAACTCTGTCATATTAGTTAAAATACTTTATATACTTATAATGGAAGATCTAGATAGTAAATATTTATTTATTTTTTGCAAAAATAAATAAAATAAAATTCAATACATCCATATGCATCGTAGTTCAAAACTACGTAGTAATACATTTAAACTTCTAAGTTAAGCTGGAAGTTATGTTTAAGCCAGATACTATTTATCACAAATATAATTTAAATATTTATAGGCTATTTAAATAAGAATACTAGTTGGCAAAAATACACCAATAATAATAATATCAATGATTTATAGAAGAATAAAAAAAACCCCAAGACAAGCAATCAACAAAAAATAATAAATAATACTAATAATGGTAATGATAAAATACCCATACCATAAGAATGGTAACAATATATATATATATATATATATATATATATATATATATATATATATATATATATATATATATTTTAAGGAACCGTTACCTTTATTAGAAAAGAGGGTAATGAGTACATCCGACCTCAAATGGTAACAAAGAAAATAAAACAAAAAAAAACCACTACTCCAATGCCCACTGCGGGATAGGCGAAAGATGACGACAGCCCGAAAGCGACTTCCGAAACTGCCGTTTCACTTCCCGGACCAAGAAAGCAGCACCAGCACTACGCCCCTCATAGCGATGCTTGTTCCGATTTTTCCAAAGCACCCATATAATCGCACCGGCCAATGATCTCCTATGGTGACTGTCAGAACCATGCCACCACCTTTGGAGGAAAACCAAAAAATCACGATGCATCCGAGCCTTGAAAAAACCCCGAAAGACGGACCAAACCTCCAAGGCAAGACCCCCGTAGAAAAAAGTATGCTGAATTGTCTCCACATGTCCGACCTGACAGCAATGACACCTGGATGCCATATGAAAGCCGATCTTTTGGATGTTCTCATCAGTGGGAAGTCGGTTGTGGCAGACCCGCCACATCAGAATGCTCCACTTCCCTGGAATACATAGGCCCCAAATATGATAAAATAAAGGAGAGGTTGGATGATGAACCCGACACACCCTCCATGCCACTGCCAGAGAGAAAGATCTTTGTCGATCACCCCAGACAAATGAATCAGGCACCGGAGTGCAAGCCAGGTTTGCCGCAATGAGACGACGCACAGACTCTTCCCTAAAATGCTCCAAAATTAAAGGCAAATTCCAACCCTCGGCGGACCAGAACGACCGGATAGCAGGACCTCCATTGTCCGAGTTCCTCGCCCTTGAATCCCGGATCTTTCTGTCCCTGTCCGATAGAGCCCTCACAATCACCGGACGATGAAGATGGAACACCACCCTCCCTGCCAGTCTGGCCGATCGACGAAGCTCACCAGTGCCACCACCCGCTGCTACCCGCCCCGGGGGATGCGCCCGAAGCTGGAAAGAAACTGCCACATCAGCATTCGCCCCCCCTGAAGCCGGGGATTGGTCCTTCAGCACAGTAATCCCAGGCGTCAATTCCTGGTCCCGTACCCGCCCCCACGGGCGTCTCCCCGCTCCACGCCTGGCCCCTGTAACCACACCATCGACCCTCGGATCAGCAACACGACCCAGCCGAGGGCCTCCCGGAATCCACGCTTCGCACCTTGCAGAGCCCTCCCTACGTCCAAGTCTAAGAGATATATGAGGTTCCGCCAATTTCCTCCCCCGCAAAATTCGTCGCCAAATAGGAGAACTCTTGGACGTCACGAAAGCTTCGCAAGGATGATGCTTACAAAAATATTTCGATTTAAGGAGCTCCATCCAAAGTCCCCTCCCATGTCGCAACTTCCACCATAATTTCATCGAGAAGGCATCCATAATATCCTTCAGACACTTGATCCCAAGACCCCCCTCAGATTTAGTCCGAGTAGCAAACCGTCGCGCCAACCAACTCCTCTTAGCGACACCATCCTTGCTACCCCAAAAGAATGTCGCAAACATCCTCTCAATCGCCCTGATAACGACCTTGGGAGGGCAGCATGCTGCCAAAGTATACATAGGGATAGATATAAGAACATTCCTAATAAGAACCAGCTTACCCCCAGGAGATAAAATTTTGTTTTGCCATCCCGTAAGCTTCAATCTTATTTTATCAAGCAAATCCCTAAACAGCCCCGTATTCCTTCTCTCGCACGTTAAAGGACAGCCCAAATAAGTAAGAGACAAAGTACCGGTGCAAAAGCCAAATAAAGAAGAGATAGTCCGTGCACGAGCCTCGACCAAAGGAGTCGCAGTATAAAAGACAGACTTGGAATAATTAATCTTCTGACCAGATACAGCCTCATAACGGTACAACACCTGCTGAAGAGCTCTCAAACCTGATATATCCCCGGAAGTGAATATAAGAACATCATCCGTGTAGGCCAAGTGCGAGATACGCAGTCCCCCTATCGGAGTATGAAAAAAAGATCTCCGATTAGTGTCTTGCAGAAGCTTGAGATTCCGAGAAAGCACCTCCACGACAATAATGAATAGAGCGGGGGAAAGAGGATCCCCGTGACGGATCCCTCTAGTCGCCGGGAAGAAATCTGTAGGAGTTCCATTGAGAAGAACCCCATAACTGATGTCCGCCAGGAGACGATAAATGATATCACGGAAGGCTTCATTAAAACCAAATCTCCGAAGAACCCGCAAAAGGAAATGCCAATTAACTCTGTCATAAGCCTTCTGCATGTCAAGCTTGATTGCCACATTGCCACCATGATTGGGTTCCTTCATAGATGCCACCATGTCCTGGGCAATAATTATATTGTCAACAATCTCACGCCCTTTAACAAAAGTACTTTGCTCCGGTGAAATAATTTTTGGAAGAATTGCCTGTAACCTGCAAGCAAGAATCTTGGAAATAATCTTATTACAGAAATTGCAAAGACTAATAGGGCAAAAATCTGAAAGATTCCTGGGATGCTCGACTTTGGGGATGAGGAATAAGAAAGTATCAGATATAGAAGCCGGGAGGCGACCACCCAAGAAAAAAGAGCCAATGGCTTCCTCCACATCAGCAGCGATAATATCCCAACAAGAAGAGAAAAATCTCCCAGAAAAACCGTCAGGCCCAGCTCCGCTAGACGGGTCCATCCCACGAACAATCTCCAGCAATTTCGATCTATCCGGACACCGGACAAGATCAGAATTGTCCTCCCCAGAGATAATACTAGGAATGACATCGAGGAAATCATCATCATCAGTGAGAGACTCAGCACGGAACAACTTAGAGTAAAATAAGGAAGCCTCCGTCGCCACCTCCGCATCAGAGTCTGTTTCTGTACCATCAGCACGAATAATCTTCTGGATAGCAGCCTTTCTCTGCCTACTCTGGGTGCACGTATGGAAAAAACGAGTATTCTTATCTCCTTCTAAGTCCCATTTCAATCTGGCCTTCTGTTTCCAGAAAGACTCCTCAACCTGGACCTTTTGCTTCAGTCTGGTACAGCCTCCATCCAGGAAGCCCTACCCCTCTCCGAAGGATTAAGTTCGTATTCCTGTTCTGCCGCCAAGGCAACGTCCTCTGCCTGACGGACCTCCTGAAAAACATCTCCAAAAGTAGATCTGCTCCAGCCGGCCAGGACCTGTCCCGTCGTCCGCAAATGCATGCCCAGATGCTCTAACGCATCATAATGCCAACATGATTCCCAAGCCCGGGCAACCACCGTAAGGAAATCAGGGTGAGATATCCAAAAGTCGAGGAAACGGAAACCACGACGCTGTAATGAAGTAACAGGCTGACAGGAAATCAAGAGGGGAGCATGATCAGATTCTGTCCGGTTGAGATGCTCACAGATGACCTGGACCCCATCCAGCCAGGAACCCGTCGCCAACACACGATCAATGTGAGATCCCTGCCGATCAACCCCAGACTGACCATTCACCCAAGTAAAAGTGCTCCCTCTGAAACCAACATCAGAGAGCCCGACCGCCAACTGGAAGTCGAGGAAGTCTGCAATGGCCAACGTGTCAGGTGGCCGACCTCCAAATTTCTCGTCCGAAGAAGCAATAATATTGAAATCCCCGCCCACAGCCCAAGGCAAGACAGAGTCCCTGGCTTGTACATCCAGAAGATGCAACCATAGACGCCTCCTCTCCTGACGTGTTCCTGCACCATGCACAATAGACAACTGTACCGGATCCGAGAAACAGCTCAGAGAAAGTTGTACCGTGATAGCCTGATTACAGGAATCAATACAGTTGAGCCCAGTACCCGACTTACTAAAACACCAGATAATATATATATATATATATATATATATTAGTAAAACTGATGCTAAAAATAATCATAATAATAATGATAAAACCACCCCAAAGAAATTTGAGCCCCAACAAAACAATATCAAGTAAAGATTTAGAATAATAATAATACTATTATTATGATAATAATAGTAATATGTAAAGCCTAACATAAATTGAGTACAACTAGATGTACTCTTCTCTCTTTCCAGAGAGTGTCGACAACCAAATTTAAAAGTAAGGACAGAGAGAGAGAGAGAGAGAGGACTTAGTCAAAAGAACGGAATAAAAGAAGAAGGGGAAGAGAGTTGAAGTAGAAGGAACTGAGAGGGAGGGAGGCGAGTGAGAAAGAAGTGAGAGAGCGTGGAGAGGCAGGGAGAGTGGAAGGACCCACCCCGCTTGGGCTCCGGCGGAGAGGTGGCAGCGGCCAAGGACGGGAGCGACGATCTCGGGAGGAGGAGGAGATCCCGACGGTACGGCATTTGGCGGCCACCGGATCGGGTCTACGACGGAGACGAAATGTGGTGCAAGGTGGCAGCGGCCCTGTGCTCGAGGATGAGCGACACGGAGGTGAGGTCGACTGACCGAGGTGCTCCGGTGTGGTGGCAGGAGGTAGACAGGGTTTTGGTGTTAAGGGTTTTGGGGGTTTCGGGTGGGCGGTCGGTTGTAGTGGTTGTGTTTAAATTTGTTATTTGGCGGTGGTGTGGCCTGACGATGACGATGGTAAGGAGAAGGGGGGTACTGTTGTGGCAGCGGAGGCAGTTTTGGCCATGGTATCGAGGTTAGAAATGTTGGTTGTTGTGATGGTAGAATCTTTATGGTGATGGCGATGGTGTTGGCAGTGGGTATCGAGGCTGGGCTGGGCGTCGGGGAGTGACGGTACGGCCAGTGGGGGTTAGTCTGTCTGAGAGAGTTTGACGAGGCTGGTGGTAGGCATTTCTGGTGTTTGGGGTTCGAGTTTGTGGCCGTGGCCGGGATGGTCTCAGTGAGTTGGGCTGGATCATGTGTGGCAGAGAGATGGTGGCGGTGTCGTGGCTGATGATGGTGGGAGGCGATGACTGTGGTCGTGAGGATGACAGGGTGGTGCTGGCGAAGAAGTACGGTGGTGTCGGGGTTGGCGACGGTGGTGGTGCTATCCAGGTCATGGACAGGGGTAGGCAGGTGACGGCGCGACGGGGATGGCCTGTGGTTGAGGTGGGCAGAGGGCTTGTGTAAGATTAGGTTAGGTTTTTGTGTCGAGGGATCGGGCACGAGGGCGAAGTTGAGTTCCGGGGTTGTCGGACGAGAAAAATTATATATGTAAAGGAATAATTTATTGGAAAGACACCCGGGGTCGGACCCGAGGCCGTCACGGCTGACACGGAAAGATTTGGTCACAGAAATGATGCACGACACTTGTGGTGGAATTATTTGTGAATAAAATTATGGAGGAAACAATAGGAAGTCTCCCCTATATAGGGGGTGGAACTCCTAGTTGGACAAGTAGTAGGAAATTAAACCCTCAATAAATAATTCTCTACTAATTTAAATAAATTTAAAACCAATCAAATCCAAATCCAAATCTAATTTAAATCTAATTAAATTACATCTTTTAGTTTAAAATCAAACAAGATAAATCCAATTTTAAATTACCATAATAATTAAACATTTAATGAAAGAACTTTCAAAATATATTTTTATATATAACAATAAATAAATAAAATAATAATTTTGAAAATCTTAATAAATATAAATATTTGAAATGCCTTTTTGCAAATAATTAAAATGATCATAATTAGTTCTCAAAAATAAAATAAATATGCATGAATTAAATTGCATGCGATATTATATTTTTAAAATGAAAAATATCATTTCTTGAATTATTTTGTATACTTGTATAAATAAAAGCCTTCTTATATAAAAGAATTTTTATATACAAAATATATACTCTAATTGTATTTAAAAACAAATTATTTATTTCTATATGTACCAACCCTATAATAAAACTTTTTATGTAGAAGAAAAGATAATTATCTCGTACATACGCATTCGCACGTGACGATACAATACCATCGTAAAACAATTTAAATAAATAAAATAAAAATTCATAGTAAAATTTTAGGGGGTTTACATCCTACCCAACTTACAAGAATTTCGTCCTCAAAATTAAGAAATAACTAGGGTAGGTAGGGTTGAAAGAGAGAAAGGATTTTTCAATCAGAAAAACACGATGAAAGTATTGAAGAAGTGGCGTACAGCAAAATGGATGATTTTAGAAAATCATGATTTAGATAATAAATCACGGACATGGCTAATTAACGCAAGAAAGAAAAAGATTAAGGGTTTTAAGTAGATCAAGATGAAACACGAATTTAAAGAATAGTAGGGAATCGAGTAGATTAAGAGAAAATAATTTAGTCTTAGGAGATATGGTTCTTGGAGAAAAAATTGTATGGTAGGCATTTAGGTTGAGGGCACGATTAAGAGAACAATTGGAATTTTTCTTAAATCCAAGTGATTAGAAGGTCACGATAGTAGATTTAGGGTCGAGGGAAAGGACGAGTAGTTCAAAACGAGGATATAGTTATATGGGTTGGTCGATGGTTAGCTACACTTGGGTATAAACAACTATCATGGTCATAGGTGATAGGGCAACTAAAGGGAATATTAAGTACAAGCATTTTCATCTTTCTAGAATAGGTGAAAGGCGAAAGCAATAAAGAGTTCAAAAAGACACGATTGAATATAATTACGGGTTCAAAGGCGATTTAATAGTTCAAAGGGATTGTCAAGGCAAACATGGATGAGATCCTAAAGGGCTAGTACATTTGTTAACTATATCTTAGTCCATGTAGAGTAATCATAGGTAGGGTGAACCAAAATGCACTTGGTTGATCAGACCATCATGCACCGGTTCTGATTAGACAATATAATAGTGGGAGCTCCCAATAAAATATGTCATGAACAAGCTCAACAAAGAATGAGCTTTGCAAAACTAGGCTATATTAGCATCATTAGTAAATATCACGACCCGCACCCGCTTTAGGATACAAGACGTGTCCAAGCCCAGCCTACGCCGCAGTGTCGGCGGTAGAATGCTGTCTAATATACACGAGTCATGGAAGTCTAGAATATCATGGTAATCTATATCTCATCCACAGAATAATCAAGTCACAACCAAGATCAATGGATAAGACATGAAACTGAGCAATAATAAATATAAATGAATGTCTTCAAGAATCAATGTCACGTCCGTGGACACAAATCCACTACCAATAGATGGAAAAATAGAGAAATACATGAAATAACCCAACTGAGTACAACTGCTAATTAAGATAACCTCAACTGCAAGGCACCGTAGTCTGATGCTGACTCAACCTGCACGCCTGTTCCTGACTCAAACTCGGCTAACCTGAAGAGATCATCAGGTCCTCAGAGGACTAGTAAGATACATAAAAACGAGCCTTTCTAACAGTTTATCATGCATGGAGAAAATCTAGAATAAACAAGTAAAACTAAGCAGTGATAAAACACGAATCTGTGCACCGACTACGCATAAATGAACTGCTGGACGAAGACGAGAGAACTCATGTCAAGATGTCAATGGATAACCAAATTGAATACTCAAACCCTTGTCCCTAGTGTGGACTCGCAGGTTTAATCAACTACTAACCCTCGCCCCTAGTGTGAACTCGCAGGTTAGCTTCAAGATTCGCCCTCGCCCCTAGTGTGGACTCGTAGGTGCAGACAATAACTACTAACCCTCACCCCTAATGTGGACTCGCAGGTTAGCTTCAAGATTTTAAGACAAGAAGGTATAGCTGTTCAGTTTATGACTTCTCGATCCATGACACGACTCAATCAAGGCACAAGTGAACATGTCCAATAAGACACCAAGCTAACTGTGAAACATGGGCTATATAGCAATGATAAAATATACAAGCAGGATATGAAAAGTACATGTCAACAATAATGAGAAAAACTGAATAATGAAGGATAGTGCATGTAAATAAAGCTGTAAAAAAGGTAAGGTATACTTGCCTGTGGTGCTGAGCTGCGGTACGATCAAGTGTTGAGTCAAAATCCGATTAACCTATTTAAAGCATATACATAATGTCAATAGATAGCTTGAAATCAATAATAATCTATCTACTTGGTCTTTAACCCATTGATTTGGTTTTCTTAATTTACTAGTTTGATTTTGGTTCTATGTCCCCTACTGGATACGGCAGACTAGCACTCATACATATTCCTTAGACTACTTCCTGGTTGGACCTACCTCTGCTACTATGATATCAACCCACCCATTCTACTTGCATACCTACATTCTTGTTGTTTACTGGAACTCAAAAACCCCTATAGATATTGTCTATTGTCTCTAGAGTTGTTCACACCCATGTGGCAAAGTATAAGTAATATGGTATTACTCAGTCCTTACTCGACCCTCTCAAGTCTTCTCTACTGGCTTCCCACTAGACTGCTCCCCTTTAGTCCTAATACTACTACCTGAACCTTGGTACTTAACCTCGTACTAAATTATTTCTTGAACCTGTGTTAGGTGCTAACCTATAGTTCTTTTCTCACAATTTGATGCACTCCTAATCGGTTCACCTTCTACACTTCATGTCCTATGGCTAGGTGCACAGGTTCCTATTCCCTGTCCCTAGGGCTGCCACCTGGCTTTCTAGTGTAACCTATCTAAGGTAAATACTTGCCATCTCAGTATCAACTGATATGGGATATATGAAATGGCATATCAGTGTTAACTGATACAAGGAAGTAACCATTACCTTCCTGTTACCTATGCATAGCATTTGAACTGGTACTTGAGTCTCTGTGAGATACAAATGAGTACGTATTCTGTCACTCTCTACCTCACAACTACACTTGTATTGACAAGTAGGCATGTTATAGGTTTTTGCCTCCCTTCTAATCAATTGACACTAGTAACTCCTTCACATGCCCCCAATTTACAGTTACCTATTGTAAAGCAGTCACTGCACTCAGTCCATTCTTATACTCAAACCCCTTGACTTAACAATTATCCATCCCCTCTATGATACCCAACTATCCCCAACAAACCATGTCCCTGTGTTTACCTACTCGAGTACTCTTTCAAATATATGCTGCTATGTGAATCAGTCAAAGTATTGAGATATAGGGATAATCTGAAGTCATATCCATAACTGTTGATTACGGATGCATGAAGGGGATAATATGTAGAATAATTTGTAGGAGGAAATTTGAGAAAGTTCTTAAGGCAGACAACTGGAGAGCTCAACTGGTCCTATCCAATGTACTATTCTTTGATTCGGAGAACATCTCTCTGTTAGTCCTGACTACATCAATATGTTACTAGACCTTAGAATCACCCACCTTGATAAGTCATCACTTGGACATCCTAAATTTAACACCTTAACTGCTGATATCCTTCCTTAATACTTTTAAGTCTTGATCACTATCATTATCTATTTCCCATACCTGGTTGCTGACAAGTGTACCCCCTCCATTTTCTGGGAAGTTTCCAACTTGCAGGAACCCTTACACACACACTCTGTTTCCTGGCAACATGTACTGCTGTTCTACCGATTATGGGGTATCAACTGATACATGAACACGTATCAGTGTTATTGACTCTCGAGGGTTTCCTTTCATCTCTAAATCACTTGGAACCTGATTTGGCTAACTGTCATATATCTCGACCACCTATATTACTATCTCATAGCTTCCTTCCCCCTTAAACTTGTGCTAACTTCTACTATAGAGTATGGACCATTACTATGATCCGTGGGACTGATACATTAATTGGGCAACAGATACATCAAGGTGTATTGATCAGTA
>JANAVB010042820.1:6268354-6325854 GCA_029216955.1 Iris pallida | reverse complement strand
TGTTTATATTCCTTTCGTCTTTAGTTAATTCCTCCATGTTAACTCTTTTGTTTTAGACTGACAGGACAAATACCTACGCTTTATTTTTTAGTCAATTTGTTTGAATCTCTAGAAGCTCATGATTTTTTACAGATATAGTTAAAGGAATGGTTAGACAGCAGCGCACTGTCGTCGATTATTTTATAGTGGAGAATGTGGGTTCACTGTAGCCAGCAGCGCACTGGCGAGGCACAACCCATAGAATTGAAATCCTTTCGAAGAATTGTTGGTTATGGATCATTGCTAGAACTATATCTTCGTTGACCTCTCTAGACCTTGTGTCAATATAAGGTAGAGTACTCGATAGCATATCACATCTGAATCACGGAACCAAAGGTTACCACGGCCGGAGTATATGGGCGAGGCATAATTCTCGGTAAGATGATTTCAGACGTGATTGCAAGTTTAGGATACTATAGAGGATAGGACAGAGCCATGTATGTCCCATAAGATCCAAAGCCAAAACTAGTAAAAGTTCTGTAAGTTGGATAGCGTGTCTCCCAATCTAGTAATCCGTGGTCCTTGTGACCTATCGACGAGATAATTGACTGACGCTAATAGGTTTACCTTGAATATAGAATTTGGAGGACCATAACCCATTAGTCGACCAAGGACTTATGGATAAGAAGGTAGGAGGATGATCGAGTAAGCAAGAACACCAGCTGAAGTTTGATTCTCTCAAACTTGAACTACTTGTGCCTCCTTTCAAAAATCTCACATACTTGTATTTGACTATCTTGACCTACGTTGCTATTACAGCCTAATTTTACAAGCTCACTCTGTTCTCGAGCTTGATTCAAGAAATATACTTAGTGGGGATGCCTACTAACATATTGTCTAATCAGAATCGATGTAGTACGGCCTGATCAACCGTAGTGCACCCGGTTCGCTCCCCTCTGATTAACTTATGTGGATTGAGATGTAGATGTCTCTAGGATCTCATCCGCGACTGCATTGATAATTTCTCTTGAATTATACATTCGCCTTTGAATCACGTAATTGTATTCAGTGACATTTTCTTAAACTCTTTATTCGTTTTTGTCTTTTACTGATTCATAAAGACAAAAGCTCATAATTGGTAGGGAGATACAGAGTATCCCTATGGCTATGATAGTTGTATACACAAGTATAGTTGCCATCAGCCAGCCATGTGACTAGAACCTTGCCGTGAGTTACTCATTCTCCTCTCGACCCCCAAACTGCTATTGGGACCTTCTAGCCATCTGAATTTGAGAATGATTAGGGTTTTACCCTTAGTCAAATGCCAACCTAGGAGTCTATCTCTTCTCAAGAAACCAAGTGTTGTGAGTCCCTAATCATTTGCTTGAAGCTTGCCTTAACTAGCAACCCTTAAGCCTTAACCCAACCTTTCCCTCAACCAAAACCCACAGTTTAGACATGAGATGAAACTCACGACTCAGTTGTTAGAAATCCTTTCGAATGATGTGGCTTAGAGTTGGTTACCCCGTAGGTAACTCTTGTATACTGTGGACGAGTAGGTCATTCCATTTTATTGACCAGGTATCATTGTACACACTCGTTTCCCATTTATTGAGGGACGATCCTTGACTTGCCTTATATCTACCGTATCCTGTTACGTCGTGCCTTACTCTTTATTAACAAGAGTCGAGGTACAATACCCGGACCTTGGAATTTTTCTAAATTCTTAACACCATGTCCTAGCCTCTAAGGTGGGCAGACTGTAAGCCTTCTAAAATTTTAGGATATACGAGGACCTCCAATTGATTAGAATAATTTCCATTAGGATGATGATTAGTGCCCCATGGACTCCCACTTTCCATTTAGATCATTTGGTGTCCCTGGCCGTGCCATTAATATTCAGAGCACGAGACTAGCTGTTACCTTCCAACAAATTTTATATACAAGATCTAGACGAGTCCACCTTCATCTAGGTATATCATGTCTCACTCAAACACGTCCCTTGTACTCTATGTTTATGGTACGACTTTCGAGTCAAAAAGACTAGCTATAACCCTTACCATAATACCGGTATGCTTCCCGATTTCCATTAGAGACTCAACCTTGACTCAATTCATTCAACCCAATATATGGTTATGATTTACTCGAAGCCCACTACGCACATGTTACTAGTGTGCCACTCAATTGTGTCTTCTCGTGCTACTTAAACACAGAAGTTACCGAAGACGCATTTTTGGGCTTTACAGAACCTGTTTAACCAATCCGACATGCAACTAGCTCAACCACTTGGATCGAAATCTATTCTAGGTTACCCTAACCTAGTAGAAATAGTTTATCTTTGGGACATTGTTCAATCAATATAGATTGAAATCCAGGGTTCATCCAATCAACGATTGATATCCAATCAGGGAACCCATTAAGACCCAATAAAATCCATCCATATGTACCACCATATTTGGACTATAAAAATCGAACTACTTGAAATAGGTCCCTACACCTATTAGGTAGTCTCCACCTCTTAGAATGTGGGGTCATTCGTAACCATTATTCTATTTACCTGGAAGTCGTGATACGATCTCGTATTGCATTATATTTCTTGCTCGTGTGTTTAAATAACCACAGAAAAGATCACAATCTTGATTCCTTAAATTCCATTCTATTATGGAAACTGTTTAGAATTTCGAGAACGGAACTTCTGTATTGCACGGATTGGAAGACCCTCTGAGAAACGAAGGGTTCTTAGACTTAGCAATTAACGGGGCTAGAGTAGTCCACTCTAGCAAATAAGTTAATGGTTCATGAATTTTCTTCTAGCTGCAACATTAGTAACCCTCTACCGCTCTTGAAAGTTCATAAATGCTCTCGATTATTCTTCCCTATCTTCCTGTCCTTCCTTTTTCAGAGTGACGAATGGTCACGCTTATTAGAAGTTAGCAATATTTCCTAGCTACTTGGGTAAATTTGTTGCATGTTAGATTTTGGGTGGTTTGATAGATATGAGAGGATTATAGTGGCCATAAGCAGTAGATATCTATTGGTAGAAACTTTAGCAATTAGTTGGATGATTAATATTTTAGCGACATGTGTTTTGAGGGAGTAGTGTGACCAAAGGTGGGTAGAAGTCCTCAAAAAATTACAGTTTCAAATGACCATGAGAATAGATTGATAGCAAATGGAAACCGTCTTCTATCATAGCGGTTGGACACTTCCCTTAATTTTCGAGGACGAAATTATTTTTAAGGTGGGTAGATTTGTAGCTCCCCTTTCCGATAATTTTGAAATATTTTATTATTATTTATTTATTTGAATGATTATTAATATATTGTTCTTAAATTATATTATTAGTATTCGTCTATTTCGATAATTCATTATCAAATGAATTATACGTATATGTTTATATAGATGTGCATATTTATAAACTATATACAAGAGATTATTATTAATATTTTGGTTATGGAGTATCTATACATATATAGACATGTATTGTTATAAGGATATGTATATGTATATATAAATAAATATTAAATATGAGTATGTGTATGAATATATATATATATAAATACATATATTGAATATATATATGCGTACATGTGTAAGTAGATATAAATATATTATATATAAAGGTATATGTGCATATATATAAATACGTATAAGTGTATACGTGTATGTATATGTAAATATACATATATATATATATATATATATATATATATATATATATATATATATATATATATATATAGGGGAATGTATGTATTTATAAATATTATATATGTGTGGATGTATAGATAAATATATGTGTGTGGATATATAAATATATTATCTACGTGTGTACGTGTATGTACATATAAATATATATGTGGTAAATATATATATATATATAGATATATGTATTTGCATATGTGCGTATGTTTATGTATATATATATATATATATATATATATATATATATATATATATATATATATATATATATATATATATATATATATGAATATACGTATATGTGTGTATATATATGAATATATAACTATGTATATATATAAATAGTAAATAAAATAGAACAAATAAAAAGGAAAGGAAATCAGCCCAGCCAAGAGCCCGATAATTCGGCCCAATTATTCACCACAGCACCCGGCCCACAACAGAGCAAACGAACTCAGCCTGGCCCGGACTTCTCCATGCCCGAGCCCCAAACTTCCCAGTAAAGTTCACCCAATCGTTCACACAGCCCACACCCGTGCCTATATCAACCAGGCCCAACCGAGAGTTAACTCTCAGTTAAAACCCGAGCAACCGCTTGATTTTCTGAAGCAACCGAGAGAAAGATCGAAGATCTCATATAAACTCTAAAACACTAACCCTGTGGCTGACAGCGCCGCCCTGGACTGTGTGCCCCTCCCCCACGTGCGCGCGTGCGCTGCGGACCACCGCCGGTCGGCCGAAGCGGGCCGATACACGCGCGCGGAGCAAAATAGGACAGCAGTAGTGGGTCGAAGAGGCAACTTCGAGTTGTGTTTTCTCCAACAACGTTCGACGACTTCCCGAACCAATTTCTCTGGTATGATCTAGATATAACCCTCTCAAATCCTTGTTAAATAGTTTGAATTTTTGTGACCCGAAACTCGAAAAAAATCGAGTTGAAAATCACAAAAAATCTGTCCCGAAACAGAACGCAAAACAGTCCATGAACCCACTTTGGAATATTGATTCTGATGGATCCAGTAACCTTTTAGAAATTCTACTTGAACAAAGTTAGAGACAACATGTAGGGCTCCACGACCCAATTCGTAGAAGTCGATTTCATCGACTACGTGCCGAGAAATCGGATCCCGAAGTTGACCAAAATCATGTTTCAAAAATTAGAAAACTCTTCGACACGACGTGCGTTTCGCCAATCCGGGCGACGTGGTAGCGAACCGAAAGCATCAAAAGGTGAGTAACGGCTTCGTGGTCGTGTGGGCTTTGACGGAATTCAAATTGGTCGCGTGCGGGCAACGAATTTGATCCGTATCCGTCAAAATTTACCGTATCGACCTCTATGTAAATTTCTCAATTAGTTTGTGCATGTTCATCAGATCGAGAGGAAACTTGCGCCAGCAAGACCGTATCATTTTTCTGGTCCTGTATGCCAAGTTTGGTCCAATTCTGAGACAGTTGATCGAATTGTCGTTTTGCGGGCCCCATGGTTCGGTTCAACGGACGATTTTGTGCACGGCCTGCCGGAATCCAACTCTGGACATATGGTTGGGTTCGTATCGAAAAACTAGATCCATAGACATGTAGTTTGATGACTATAGAGACCGTTGACTCTGGCACACTTTTCGGTGCAAAGCGGGTCCAACGGCGGACACCGTTTTGGTCCAAAATTTCCGTTTTGCCCCTATGTCCAGAATTGGACTTAAGGATAGGCGATCCAAGCTATTTTAACTATTTTAAGAACATTGGTAATGGTTATTTCAGCTTTCGGGGACTGTTGTACGAGTTTTGACTATTGTGGCATTTTGAGTGGTTCAGATTATCGGTTACACCAGCACAGGACCACGGGCGAGTACATTTTATTGTCTACATTTCGATATTGATCTTCACTATATTTCATTGATTGGCCATTGATTATGTGATTTTTATATTCTATTATAAATTTTTGAGTCGGGAATGAGAAGTACCAAGGATGTGTGATCCGACCGTAGACAGTGTTTATTTTTATGCAGTAGACCTCGTAGACAGTGTTTATTTTCATGCAGTAGACCTCGTAGACAGTGCTTATTTTTCTACAAGTAGACCTCATAGACAGTGCTTATTTTTCATGCAAGTAGACCTCGTAGACAATGCTTATTTTTTATGCAAATAGATCTCGTAGACCGTGCGGTGTAGTGTCCCAGACTGATCACATATCAAAGGTACTTCTAACAGTTGGGGAAAGTATTTTGTATCTATTTACTTGCTATTGGTTTTTCGTATTTCCTGTTTATTTTCAAAAACATGTAATTGATGTCTAACCTCTGTTGTATAGTCATTTTTTTATTTGAAATTGCATTCAGTGAATTGTGCTCGTTCCATTCCTGACTGGAAACCAATATTTTTTTGGTTAGCTGTTGATTTACTTAGCATGGGAGATACGTGGGAACTTGTAGACGAAAAGCCTAGAGACTAGCTAGATAGATGAGTTGTAGTCATTCCAATATTTGTACAAGTTTATATTTTTCTGCAAATGTAAAACTTGTGATCATTGTAAATTAAATTAATCATGTGAATGAGCATTATTTGTGATTTTGATCATCATGGTCGTGACAGCGTTCTACCGCCGACTCTGCGGCGTAGGCTGGCTTGGACACGTTTCGTATCCATTTAAAAAAAATGGGTGTGGGTCGTGACAAGTTTTTGTGGTAGCCCATGCAGGTCTGTTTTCGCAAATCATACGAACTCGTGATAGTACTTAAGTTATTTGTACTATTGCGAGCCTGCGACTAGGAAATGCTCATTCATGAAGTAGAAATTAATTTGATTTGAGAGAATGACTAGGACTAGGTGTCCCTTATACAAATTTACCGATGGGTAGTTTAGGCCATGCAATTTAGATAAGGGTTCATTAAATTAGATAACCTGCCAGCTCTCTATAGATACACTATTACTTTTGATATGACAATGTGATCTAATGTGGATATATTATTCGCTTGGTATGTTAGGCTTGTCAATAATTAAGGCGTTAATTTTGATAAACTGTTCAAGTCACTTGGAGCGTCGATCGTCTTGCTCAGATCTATCTTGATGAAATAGTTCGGCTGTACGAGATTCCAGTATCAATTGTCTCAGATCGGGATGGACGATTTGTGTCACGCTTCTAGTACAGTCTTCTGTCAGCAATGGGGACCAAGTTGAAGTTTAGTTCAGCATATCATCCTCAGACCGATGGCCAAACAAAGCGGGTGAATCAGATTCTCGAAGACATGTCACGCCTCTGTGCAGTCGATTTGAAGTCAAGCTGAGACATTCATCTACCGTTGGCCGAATTTGCATATAACAACAACTATCTGTCCAGCATCCAAATGGTGCCGTATTAAGTCTTGTACGGCCGAAAGTACAGATCGCCCATTTGCTAGAATGAAGTCGGGGAGCGGCAGATACTCGACACAGAACTGGTAGAGCAGATCGTATAAAAAGTTAAGTTAGTACGAGAGTATCACGACCCGCACCCGCTTTTCGGACGCGAGCTCGTGAGCAAGCCAGCTACGTATCGAACGGACTCCAGCCCGACTCGAGTACGTATAAGCTGTCCAGAGTAGGGTATATCTCAATCCACAAGAATCAAATAAACAAGAATGAACAATTATGGGTCATGGTCTGCAGCCCATTAGCATGTTGTTCGATTAGACTCCAAGAATGATATGAGTCTATAAATAAGCAGAGTATACCATGGTACTGAATATAAAGCACGAGAGGATAATAAAAAAATATCACAAACAAATACCTGTATCATGCATCGTAAATCCTCTACCATCCCGCTCTGCTAACTAACTCCATACAATCGCTAAACCTGAAGAGATCATCAGGTCCTCAGAGGACTAGCAAGATACATAATATACAAGCCAACATGTAACAGTACAAATATACAAAGAAGTAAGGGACAATCACGGATATCCAACGAGACTAAATGAACCAAGACTCAAGATCTAAACACAAGGATCCTAAGACACTGGCATGCCATACTAGAAATGGCTAATAGGTCAAAGCTATAGACTGCAGTCAAGGCAAGTACTCACAATCTATAGTATCTCAATCGCAGTCAAGGCAAGTACTCACGACCAAGACGGTAGCCAATCCTAGTATAAAATCCTATAGACCGTAGTCAAGGTAAGTACTCACAATCTATAGAATGTCAAAGTCAAGTCCTACTCAAGTCATGTCAAGTCAAGTCAAGTTGTAATCAAGTCAAGGAAATCGTAGTATAGGACTAGACGACTCTATCAAGGAATACATATGAGACTAACACAGTGTAACCGATAGAAATATCATAACAGAAAGGAACGAAAATGTGCAGGCAACTAGAAACATGTAAAGTAAAACTATAACAAGACGAGTGTACTAGACATGAAATAAAGCAATCACAAATGTAAGGAAAAGAATCGCAACGAGATGATGAACATGCATATAAATTATACTGTACAAGTTGGCAATGTATACTTGCCTGGTGGTAGCATGAAGAACCAATAAGATACCGTCAACTGATAAGCCAAATAAGTCCAAAATCCACAACTATCTCCGAAAGCTGAAACAGACATCACCAACATTCTCAAAATAGTCAAATTAGCTAGGATTGTCTGTCCTTAAGTCCAATTCTGGACACAGGGGCAAAACGGTAATTTCGAGCAAAAACGATGTCCGCCGTTGGACCCGTTTTGAACCGAAAAGCATGTCAGAATTAATGGTCTCTAAAGTCATCAAACTATATGTCTACGGATCCAGTTTTTCGATACGAACCCAACCGTATGTCCAAAGTTAGATTTTGGCGGGCCGTGCACAAAATCGCCCGTTGAATCGGATCGTTGGGCCCGCAAAACGGCGATCCGATCAACTATCTCAGAATCGGACCAAACTTGGCATACAGGACCAAAAAAATGATACGGTCCTGTTGGCGCAAGTTTTGTCTCGATCTGACGAGCGTGCACAAAGTAATTGAAAAACTTGCACAGAGGTCGATACGGTGAATTTTGACCGATACGCATCAAATTCGTCGCGCACACGCGACCAATTTGAATTCCGTCAAAGCCCACATGTCCGCAATATCTGTACGCGCCTTTTGATGCTCACGGTGCGCGACCACGTCGCCTGGATTGGCGGGACGTACGTCGTATCGAGGATTTTTAGTTTCTGAAAACATGATTTTTAGGAAACTTTAAACAGATTTTATTTGATGAATACAATGAATTAATTAAAAGTAAAAGAAAGGTTTTTCTGTCCTATAGGTTGTCCCAAACTTCCTTTAAATACATTTTCAAAAGCGTTCATGGTTTGGAAGAAAACTGACCGTAAAGTAGGATAGTTGGTCTATGAAACTGTTCTGTTTTCGAACAGTTAATTGATCGACTTCGCATCGAGTTCTTGGTCGATCGAAGGGTCTACGACGAATTCCCTTTGAAGGGTTTCGAAGAGGGTTGTATAGGCTCTCCATAACAAGTTACGGATCATAAAATGACTCAAAAATGAGGGTGTAATCGTACCTTAAAGTTGGCGCTCCCGCAGTGTCCTGCTGTCGCGAGTGCTCTACTTCGACGCGCGGGTTGGCCATCGCGGGCGATGCGCGGCGGTTGCCACGGCGGCAGGTGGCCGCACAGGTGTACCTGGCGAACGTGTGTGGGTGGCGACGAGTTTATGTTAGGATTTCGAGTTGTGTTTTCTTCCGACTCTCTCTCGATCTCTAAACAGTTTATATAGGGGGATCGGGTGAATTTGCTTATAGTCTGGGCTCGGGTATGGGGAGGTCGGCCCATGCCAGCTTGGTTGGGCTGAGCAGCCTGTACGCTCGATTTGTTTTGTCTGGGCCGCTCGGGCTGACTGCATGGCCTGAGTTCAACTGTTGCTGGGTTGGGGGCTGAATGGGCTGGGGGGTGTAGGTATTTTCTTTATTCTTTTCCTTTTTCTTTTCCATTTCTTTTTCTTTAATAGCAATAACTAATGTATATATATATATATATATTTATATATACACATATATGTATACATATATATATTTATTTATATACACCAACACACATATATTCATATACATGTATACATACACACATATATTATATATATATTTATATATATATATATACATATACACACATATATATATATATATACGTAACATATACACATGTATAATATATATATTTATATATACATGTACGTATACACATATATAATAACAAGTAATATACATTATATCCATAAATAGATATTCAGAAAATTCTAAATACAAAACCTAGCAATAATCCGATCACCACTAAATATTAGTACAATAATTCATTTAATCAGTTTTGAGGAATTTATCCGCTAAACCCAAAATAAGTATAAAATATTTGCACTTATCAAAATATGTCAATACGGTCGTATTGATCTCACTATATGCTTACATGGGCTTATCTCAGTTCGAGTCCAGTCCGGGCTGGTTTGGTACAATCGGGTCAATTAATAAGTTCAATAATATTAATAAATAACAATTTAATTATCTATAGTGGTTAAGTCGTAACTTGGCCTGATTTTCCTAGTTCGGGCACTGCTATGGCTTGGCACTCCCCTACCATGGCTAAACACTAGTCAAAGCACGCTATTGCACTACCCATGCCATGATTCCTAGTTATCTTTTATTTCAAAACTCAAACATGGCTAAAATTATCTACCGTAATAATTAACTAAATAATTATTTATAAAAATAAATTTAAAAAAATCCCCATTTAAATTAAATACATGAATAAATAAATATTTTAAAAAAATATATTTTTGGGGAGGGAAGCTACAAATCTACCCACCTTAAAATAATTTCGTCCTCGAAATTCAAATTTACAACTATTCCTTAAAATTCAAAGTCTACTATTACCTTAATCTCCTCAAATTTAATTTCAAAAAATATTTTATATCCTCCTCCTAGACATTTTGTAACTCCGAATACTTGATGACTTCTACCCACCTTTGGTCACACTACTCCTCAAAATACGGTCACTAAAATCTTATAATCTTCTAACTAGTTGCTAATAATTCTACCGACAGATATCTAGGCATATGTGAACTATAATCCCTCATATCTATAAACAACCAAAACTTAATATTCATGCATTGTTATACTATAATTTAGGAATTTCTGATGAATTCTAGACAGCACGATCATTCGTCACCCCGGAATAGGAAGGGACGAGAATCAATTGTACGGAAAGCAAGGAAGTATAATCGAGGGCAAATATGGAGTTTTCAAGGACGTAGAGAATTTCTAGGAGAGTTTTCAAGGCAGAGTGGATTGAGATTTCTAAGGTTTAGTCAAAGTCGCAGGCTCGTATCAGTACAGTTACGTAATCGATACGATATGCTCTGACCTGCATGGGCCACCACAAAAACTTGTCATGACCCGCACCCACTTTTCGGACGCGAGCTCGTGAGCAAGCCAGCTACGTATCGAACGGACTCCAGCCCGACTCGAGTACGTATAAGCTGTCCAGAGTAGGGTATCATGTCTAATCTAAACTATATTTCAATCCACAAGAATAAAATAAACAAGAATGAACAATTATGGGTCATGGTCTGCAGCCCATTAGCATATTGTTCGATTAGACTCCAAGAATGATATGAGTCTATAAATAAGTAGAGTATACCATGGTACTGAATATAAAGTACGAAAGGATAATAAAAAAATATCACAAATAAATACCTGTATCATGCATCGCAAATTCTCTACCATCCCGCTCTGCTAACTAACTCCATACAATCGCTAAACCTGAAGAGATCATCAGGTCCTCAGAGGACTAGTAAGATACATAATATACAAGCCAACATGTAACAGTACAAATATACAAAGAAGTAAGGGATAATCACGGATATCCAACAAGACTAAATGAACCAAGACTCAAGATCTAAACACAAGGATCCTAAGACACTGGCATGCCATACTAGAAATGGCTAATAGGTCAAAGCTATAGACTGCAGTCAAGACAAGTACTCACAATCTATAGTGTCTCAATCACAGTCAAGGCAAGTACTCACGACCAAGACGGTAGCCAATCCTAGTATAAAATCCTATAGACCGTAGTCAAGGTAAGTACTCACAATCTATAGAATGTCAAAGTCAAGTCTTACTCAAGTCATGTCAAGTCAAGTCAAGTTGTAATCAAGTCGAGGAAATCGTAGTGTAGGACTAGACGACTCTATCAAGGAATATATATGAGACTAACACAGTATAACCGATAGAAATATCATAACAGAAAGGAACGAGAATGTGCAGGCAACTGGAAACATGTAAAGTAAAACTATAACATGACGAGTGTACTAGACATAGAATAAAGCAATCACGAATGTAAGGAAAAAAAACACAATGAGATAATGAACATACATATAAATTATACTGTACAAGTTGGCAAGGTATACTTGCCTGGTGGTAGCATGAAGAACCAATAAGATACCGTCAACTAGTAAGCCAAATAAGTCCAAAATCCACAACTATCTCCGAAAGCTGAAACAGACATCGCCAACATTCTCAGAATAGTCAAATTAGCTAGGATTGTCTATCCTTAAGTCCAATTCTGGACATAGGAGCAAAACGGTAATTTCAGGCAAAAACGATGTCTGCCGTTGGATCCGTTTTGTACCAAAAAGCGTGCCAGAGTTAATGGTCTCTAAAGTCATCAAACTATATGTCTACGGATCCGGTTTTCTGATACGAACCCAACCGTACGTCCAAAGTTGGATTTTGGCGGGCCGTGCACAAAATCGCCCGTTGAATCGGATCGTGGGGCCCGCAAAACGGTGATCCGATCAACTGTCTCAGAATCGGACTAAACTTGGCATACAGGACCAAAAAAATAATACGGTCCTGTTGGCGTAAGTTTTGTCTTGATCTGACGAGCGTGCACAAAGTAATTGGAAAACTTGCACAGAGGCCGATACGGTAAATTTTGACCGATACGCAGCAAATTCGTCGCACACACGCGACCAATTTGAATTCCGTCAAAGCCCATACGTCCGCAATATCCGTACGTGCCTTTCGATGCTCACGGTGCGTGACCACGTCGCCCGGATTGGCGGAACGTACGTCGTATCGAGGATTTTTAGTTTCTGAAAACATAATTTTTAGGAAACTTTAAACAGATTTTATTTGATGAATACAATGAATTAATTAAAAGTAAAAGAAAGGTTTTTCTGTCCTATAGGTTGTCCCTAACTTCCTTCAAATACATTTTCAAAATCGTTCATGGTCTGGAAGAAAACTGACTGTAAAGTAGGGTAGTTGGTCTATGAAACTGTTCTGTTTTCGAACAGTTAATTGATCGACTTCGCGTCGAGTTCTTGGTCGATCGAAGGGTCTACGACGAATTCCCTTTGAAGGGTTTCGAAGAGGGTTGTATAGGCTTTCCATTACAAGTTATGGATCATAAAATGACTCAAAAATGAGGGTGTAATCGTACCTTAAAGTTGGCGCTCCCGCAGTGCCCTGCTGTCGCGAGTGCTCTGCTTCGACGCGCGGGTTGGCCGTCGCCGGCGACGCGCGGCGGTTGCCACGACGGTGGGTGGCCACGCTGGCGTACCTGGCGAACGTGTGTGGGTGGCGACGAGTTTATGTTAGGGTTTCGAGTTGCATTTTCTTCCGACTCTCTCTCGATCTCTAAACAGTTTATATAGGGGATCAGGTGAATTTGCTTAGTCTGGGCTCGGGTATGGGAAGGTCGGCCCATGCCAGCTTGGTTGGGTTGAGCAGCCTGTATGCTCGGTTTGTTTGGTCTGGGCCGCTCGGGATGACTGCATGGCCTGAGTTCAACTGTTGCTGGGTTGGGGGCTGAATGGGCTGTGGGGTGTGGGTATTTGCTTTATTCTTTTCCTTTTTCTTTTTCCATTTCTTTTTCTTTAATAGCAATAACTAATATATATATATATATATATATATATATATATATATATATATATATATATATATATATATATATATATATATATATATATATATATATATATATATATATATATTTATATATACACATATATGTATACATATATATATTAATTTATATACACCAACACACATATATTCATATATATGTATACATACACACATATATTATATATATATATTTATATATATATAAACATACACACACATATATATACGTAACATATACACATGTATAATATATATATTTATATATACATTACGTATACACATATATAATAACAAGTAATATACATGTATATCCATAAATAGATATTCAGAAAATTCTAAATACAAAACCTAGCAATAATCCGATTACCACTAAATATTAGTACAATAATTCATTTAATCAGTTTTGAGGAATTTATCCGCTAAACCCAAAATAAGTATAAAATATTTGCACTTATCAAAATATGTCAATACGGTCGTATTGATCTCACTACATGCTTACATGGGCTTATCTCAGTTCGAGTCCAGTCTGGGCTGGTTTGGTACAATCGGGTCAATTAATAAGTTTAATAATATTAATAAATAACAATTTAATTATCTATGGTGGTTAAGTCATAACTTGGCCTAGTTTTCCTAGTTCGGGCACTGCTATGGCATGGCACTCCCCTACCATGGCTAAACACTAGTCAAAGCACGCTATTGTACTACCCGTGCCATGATTCCTAGTTGTCTTTTATTTTATAACTCAAACATGGCTAAAATCATCTACCGTAATAATTAACTAAATAATTATTTATAAAAACAAAATTAAAAAATCTCCATTTAAATCAAATACATGAATAAATAAATATTTTAAAAAAATATATTTTCAGGGAGGGAAGCTACAGAGATAGATTGAAGATAGCACAAAGTCGGCAAAAGAGCTATGCCGACACACACCGACGGGCCCTTGAATTCCTAGAAGGCGATCACGTGTTTCTGAAAGTCACGCCTATGCGAGGAGTTACGAGATTTGGAGCTAAAGAAAAGTTGAGTCCAAGATTTGTTGGTTCTTTCGAGATATTAAAGCGAGTCACCCCAGTAGCTTATCAGATTGCATTGCTGCCAGCATTGTCGGATGTGCACAATGTCTTCTACGTCTTTCAGTTGCGGAAGTATGTGCACGATCCGAGCCATGTGGTAGACTTTGGTCAGCTGAATCTTCACACACACTTATAATATATTGAAGAGCCTGTGCAAATCGTGGAGCACAAGGATAAACTGCTTCAGAACCATGCCATCCCTCTCGTTTGTATGCTCTGGAAGAACCATGCGGTCGAAGAGTCGACCTGCGAACTGGAGTCGGAGATGAGGGGAAAGTTCTCTTCTCTATTTTTTCTAGCGGTAGGTTCTTTTCTTAAGTTTCGAGGACGAAAATTTTTCTTGGTTGGTTATGGTATAGTGCCCCGTCCCTACATCGTGCCCCGTTCTTCATCCCCGGGGTACGCAAGAAAGGAATACTGTCGCTATTAATTCGGTCGCGACCGATATGTCGGGATCGATCGAATCGGTCGAACGGGAACGATTGAATTAAGATCCTTTTCTCATTATGGAAAGGCTTCTTCGGAATGAAGTCCCATATTCAGCGGATTGTGCCTCGATGATAGACTATGCGGCTGAGTCGGAAGAGACCTCCCGTTGCTCGATTTTTTACACTGTACTTGCTTTAGTTTTGGCTTTGGTTTCCTGAATGCGTTTTCGTGAATGTTTTCATGGCTTGCATTTCAAACTCGCATTTACATATCAAACTCCTTGAATAATATAGTGTTCTAATAAGTTGGTTTTGTAATTTCAGGTAATCGCGTAGGCGACGTCTAGCACGACCAACAAGTCTCTTACCTCGAATAGAAATCAAGGTGAGTGGCTGACCTCCTTCACCTCGACCCTCTATCACTAAAACAAGAAATGAACCAATTATAAAGTTGTCGCAACGATACCATAAAACGTGCCTTAAATCACTTGTTAACATAGCACAATCATGGACAACTTGTATACAAGGGCGATTGTTTCTTCGAACGGTATTCTGGGGCCACGGGACCGATCCGGCCAAGGAAGAAACACGATAGCTATGCTGGATTATACCGCGGGTATTCGTTGCTCCTTCAACGGGGCTCGCTACCCGTATTGAACGTGCACCGTCTAAACCAAGCTATGTCCAGAATGGCTTTCATGCCAATGACCTCCGCAATTATGCACTAGTTAAGCTTTTGTTATGCAATATGACAGAAAAAAACATGATAAGCTTTATGTTGCATGGCACACTCTGCCGTGGGTAACTTCTAGCATAAATTCTTCTTATTTACGTTCCATCAAACTGTTTACATGACTAGGATGGCTAGAAAGATCACTAAAACTAGTTGTATGTTTGATCTAAATTCTTGAACCAAATGAGAGCATGGAAAATAATTAGCTACTTGCTAGCACACGTTGATTGTACTGATCCTTGCTCTCCATAGGTGCTATAAATCAGGAGGAGCGTGCCGTGTGACTGAAGGTAGCTCTCTTATATTTTGAAGCGTCGTCGGTGCATGCGAAGCCTTGACTCAATCTCTTTTGAAGACTCCGCAACTGTCCAAGCTGAGATGTCTCGACTCTCCCCTATCCTAGGTGTCTGTATACTATAGTTACATAAGGGGTACGATGTGTGGAACGACTATCTCATCGATGTTCATTTTGTAATAGAGTCAGTTTAGCCTGCACGGTACCTTGTATTGAGTTTGTAATATGATGTTCATTATCAATAAAGCTTAAGTTTTCTTCTATATAATGTGTTCAATTTACTCTGCACACTCTCTTGTTGTTGTGTTTCGGATAACCTTATGACTATGTCTTGTGCGATCGCAACTTAGGTTCACACGATATCACGTCCAGGGGACGACTATTGATTCTACAGAATCGGGGCATGACATTAACCATAATACATATTAATCAGTTGGGGGCTTCTACTGATCATAAATATCTCCTAGTCCCTTTTAAATACATTAATAGTAATAGTAATTAATAATAACTATAACCTAACAATTATTAATCGAAAAGGAGGGGTAAAAGTTGAACCTTCGAAAATCGATGGGCCAATACTCTTCAACAGATTGTGCTTCAAACACTCTCCATTCCCAAATAAAAACAAAAGGGGGGAAGAGAGAGGCTGATGACATTCCTTCATCCCAAAAATCCTACTAGTGAAGAGAGAGAAGGAGAGTATGGAGAGAACATGGGGGTTCTCACCCTCGACGGTGGATGGAGCACAAAGGCGGGCGGAGGCATTGTGCCTGGCTCGAGGAGCAAGGCAGCACAAAACGACAACAGTGGTGGCGAAGCGCTAGCACTAGAGAGCGGCGTCGGGCGGAGTGGAAGCGTTCGTCGGCGTGGGAGGAGCTCACCACTCGGCGAGGAGGCACGTCCGGCGCTTAAGGCCGATGGAGGCGGCGGTGATGGCAGGGGCAGGTCATGTTTTCTCTCCCTCTCTCTGATCTCGTATGGTGGTGGTATATGAGGGTTCCCATGGGGGCCGATGGGGAGAGGTCGACGGTGGTACGATGGAAGTATGGAGGTTTGGTATCGGAATGTGGGCAGAGGCGGTGATGGGGATGTCGGGGTCGGATACTGTCGGCTCTGGTGGTAATGACTTCGATGGCTGCGGTGGTGTGCTTGGTCGGGATGGAGGGGAGCATGGTGCTGTTGGGTTGGTTGCAGGACACTTTGTGGCGGCTGCTAGGTGTGAGTTTAGGGTTTAGGAATTTGCTTGTAAAATATTGGGGAGTCTCCAATATTTATAGGATAGAGTAGGAAACCCTAGTGACAAAGATGTAAATGTAATAAAACTAGAAAAAATAGTAAAAAAACTACTAGATACTAACAATAACACTAGCTGCTAATAATTAGTTAACTAATTCTAGCTAATTACAATTTAGCTACCAACCACCCATTACTAACTAAATCAAAAGTCGTAGCCCACAATCCAAGTCCGAACTTAGTAGGCAGAATAATAGAATTGAAATGGTCTTCGCCGAACACGAAGGAAAATATGTAACTCGTAATTTAATATAAAATATAGGATTAAACAAAATAGTTATAAATGTATTTTTATTTACAATCAATTTTGACAAATCTTTTTCTCTAAACAAAAGTAATATTTATAACTTATGAGAAATCTAGAAAATGGACATGATGTTATTTAGGAAAAAAAATATAGTTTTCTTAAACCAATGGCCCAACAATATACCGATAGCATATTACTATCGAAAATACATTTCATATTATAATTCATGATTTTTAAAGATTTAGAAAATACAAAAAATTCAAAAAAAACTCCAAAACTCGGTTCATGGAGGTTGCAATTAGATCTTCTCTTCTTTCTTCTGCCTTGGATGGCGAAGTCCTAAGAGCAAAGTATGGACTTTCATTTAGATTTTCTTGTGGACGAGCACCCCAAATCTTCACTTTGTGCCTCCACTCTCATCCTTTGATACCAATTGTTGGGTGCATGCAAAAGCGTTTGCCAACCCACCTAATCAGTACCAACCCCCGTCTAGCGGACACCAAACACAAGATGAAGATAAGTATATGGTGGTGACATACGTCACCTGGACAACTCCTAACCTTTAATAACTCAGATAAAATTACAAGGTTGACAAAACTCACGTTGAACCCTTTGTCCTAATAGGTTCAACCCCCTCACCACTCTCAAGAAAAAAAATAGAATATTACAATTGAATCAACCCGTATCAATCTCTCTAACGAAAGTTGAAGACTCCTCGGTTAGATCTTCTTCTTCCTTCTGTCTTGGATGACGAAATCCTAAGAGCAAAGTACGGACTTTCTCTTATATTTTCTTATGGACGAGCACCCCGAATCTCCACCTTATGCTGCCCTTTGTGCCTCCACCCTCATCCCATATATATAGGATAAAAAAATCATATTTTAGTCATAATAGGATTTCCTAAATAAAAATAAAATAGGAAGTCTATTATACCTAAAATATTTCATCAACATCCTATTTTAGATCATAATAAGATTTCTTAAAATAAGAATATTATTATATCTAAAATAGCACAACACCAATTATGGACATCCAAATCTAATTAAATCAAATATTTAACTAGATTTGGATTCCACACATATGTTGTTACCAAATCCAGACTGGACACCAACAAATTTGTCGAAAAAAATTCCTATGGAAATTAACATGCATAACTCATAAAGTGACAGCAACAAATTCGACACCAACTATTTCGAACATGCACAATTTTGACAGCAAGCAAGTTCTATTCATCTTGAGAAGATAAAAAATTTCTAGGAAGTTCATTTTTAATTTAATATTCGGTGTGTAATCACCCCAGCCTGACAAAATATAAAAGCAAAAGCTATTTTGTAGATCTATAGAATAGAGCATCCATATTTCTATTAGAAAATAAGAACCCAACTAATTTGACAGAATAATAGGATATATTATTAGGCTATTGAAATATTTTAAATGTAGGTAATCTTTCGTAGCAAACAATCAAGAAACGAAATAACATGAGGAAGGCTATTTGTCACGACCAGCACCAGGTATAGGGGCACAAGTACGTGACAGCGTCCAACCTACGTTGCAGTATCTATGATAGAACACTGTCTTGGTCTACTAAACTAGCAATGAATAAGATAACATGTCAATAGAAATCATCCCCAATTGGAGAACAATAAAGATATAGTATACTCAATCACAAATCTATGAGAAAGATATAAAGGTACAAAAAATGATACTGACATAAAGAGAAACATCCAGAAGTGCAAAGTATCATAATACATATGCAGAGTCAAATATATCAATACAAGTCTGAATAATAATAACAAGCTAATCAGAGAGTGCTGGAGATATATCCAGTACAAGCCTAGTCTACTTGGTTGCCACTGCAGTCTCCTCGACTGGAACTAGGCCTTGATGTGCCAAAGTGTTACGCCCCAGAACAAGAATATTGGAGAGCAGTGGACAGACACAGCCAGCTACATACATTAAAGTGAAACCCACCTAACTATACGATCACGGCTGTCTAGATGCATGAGGGTTTATCTACAAGCCATCAGTCTCTTATAGTCAAGAACAAACCTAGTGCCTCAATCTCAAGCAAGCAAGTAAATGTTACAAGATGTTAGATCATCAGACATACAAAGCAAGGCATCCCAAACATTATATATTCAGATGATCATGAAGCTAGTCATACAAAATATGAAGACTAGCAAGAGTTAAGTCATACATGATCAACCTTAGGATTTGTCAATCATGTTACAGCCCTTAGGCAAACAGAATTTAAGTTTCAATACGAGCTAACACTTGCTCGGCGGCTAAACATCTCAAAAGAATAATTTATAATAGAGTGGTAGAGCAAAATAAGAAATCTTCTCGTTGCCAGGGTTACGCCTGGTGTTCACCATCTGGCTGGAAGACGGGAAGATCCTCAGGTATCACTCTGAAATCTGGCCATACAAAACTAGCTGGGTATGAACCCAGAAGAGCAAGTGTCACAAGGGAGGCTTTATTAAGGAACTAAAACCAGCAATTAATAAAATAGAAGAATACATAAATGAACAGGCTTAAATGACAATAAGACAGGGTTAGAATAAAACAATAGCTTACATTAGGAAAAATAATAGACGGAATATAATTCCTATGCTAATCACGAGCAAGCATTCAGGCACGGCTAATCAAGTCCTACGGTTTGCTATCATTAGCTAACTAGGATTATCACAGGCCTAGTTACTAGAAAGATGCAATGAGATGTTCCAGCAGTCACAAGCCCTGCAGCTATCCAGGTTATCCAGGTGAGTTAATTTATAAGAGTTAAAAGAGTTATCAAGATTACTGGTATACTTTTAGTACTTATGTTTTCAAGAAGTGTCCCACATGATAGTGGACTGGAAATGTGCCCTACTCGTCGGTAGGCTACAAGTCCCTCAAGTGTGGCCAAGATAACGGGATCACCTGTAACTAAAAAAATCTCTTTAAATAGACTACTTGGTCAATCTAGTCATTTAACGTAGTCAGATTTATTATGAATTCCTGACCGTGGTAACCAGGAATCCATGTCCTAGACAAGATGCAAGACGAGATAGGTAGCTTGTACAGGTACAATCAAGAAAATCAACCACGGTGTCAAGACAAGAGTTACTTAGCAAGTCAGGGTAGCTGTCGTAACAGTCTTTCAAGATTATATATGTCATGTCAGGTTACTTGTTACTTGTCAGGAGTACTTGTCAAGAGTGCGCCTCGATGGGCCACTATCAGGCTTATACATGTCATATCAAGTTTACTTGTTACTTGTCAAGAGTGCGGCTCAATGGGCCACTATCATTTTATGTCGAGACGGGGTCATGTTATCATGTTCAAGTCAAGATCAATACTAGCAAGTCATACTCATGCTCAACAAGTTATTAAGTCGGGTCGTCGCAAGTTAGGCCAAGTGTAAGAAACATACAAGATCACAAGCATACACAACAAAAACTAGGAAAACATGCATAGGGGTATCGAGGCAAACAAGTAAAGCTGGTCAGGTGCGCCAGGAAGGTAACAGGTGGCACCTGGTCAAGGGCAGCCAGGACAAGCAGGGTGTGCCTGGGCCAAGGGGCGCCAGGGCAAGCAGGGTGCGCCTGGGCCAAGGGGCGGCATGTAAACCCCCTAAATTTTACTAAATTTTTTATAAAAAAATTTGGTATTGAATTTTTTTTTCATATTTGTACGTCGTGTGCGAGTACATATATGCGATGGTATATTTTTATATATACAAATGTTCTATTAAAGATTTTTTAAATAGAAAATAATTATTTTGATTTATTACATCGTGTCGAGATTTGGCAAACATTATTTATGTATTTAATATAAAAAGGCTATTTTATTTTATGGTACAAATATAAGTGGTAATTTAGAAAACTATTATTTTATGTAAATTTATTATATGTGTACGAGTGACATAAAATTTATTTCATGTCCACTTTGATTTTACAGTTATAATTATTTTATTGCAAAATGATATTTCAAATATTTAAACATTATTGTGATTTTTGAAATTAATTATTATTACATTTTTATAAAAATGTAGCTTGAATTTTGTTGAGTAAAATGTTTAATTGACTATCTCAATTTAAATTAAGATTTGATTTTATGAAGTATGATTTTAATTAGTATAAACTAAAGATAAAGTTTAACTATTTTTAAATATAGATTTAGATTTATTGAGTTACCTTCAACTCAATTTAAATTTAATAGTGAAATTATCTAATTTCGTTTTAAATAAATCCTAACCTTATCTACCAAGTAATCCTTAACCCTATATATAGGGGAGCTTCCCATTGAATTCTCTAAAATTATCTCCACAGATATTTTTTATCTAAATTGTGTATCGTGTCTGTGTCCACAAAATCTTATTCCAATTCTTTTAACAATTATCCATGTCGTGTCCGACAACCCCGGACACGACGACAATGACCACAGAACCTCCCCGCCTTATCGAAATCTACCCCAGCCCGAACCCTATCACCTCCGTTGCAGACAATGGCCATCGTACCCCCAGAAAACAACGAAGGAAAGGGAGCCATGACCCTCACATGTCCGTGACCTCGTCGGGCACCCACAGTCGCCGCCTTCTTCTCTCCGGCTTTATCCCCGATTAGCGCCGGAGACGTGCCCCGTCGCACGCATGCGCAGTACCGTCCTAGTCGGTTACTACGAGCCAGCGATCCCTCTCTACTGTGCCAAGATCCTCTTGGCGTCGATCTTGGTCGAGCCGCCCAGGTCCGACGTCGAATTTCTTCGCCCGTCCTCTGAGGATGCCCTATCGTCCAGCTCATGCCGGTGATCGCCATTGCCGTGCTAGCACTAGTGGGTGGCGGGTACAGCCATCGTAGCTCATGGCGGGCCTCACCTGTACCGAGCGGATCTTTTCCGCTGATCGCTCCCGTCCCTAGCTCTCGATGGTAATCCCCTTTCTTCTCCGTTCCCCCTCTCGTTCTCTCTAGTTTTCCCTCTCTCTATTTCCTTTATTCTTTCATTCTTAAATAAATTGGTATTTGTCTCTTCCTTATAGAAATCAAGAAGAAGAGACAACAGTCCCGATTTTGGGGTTACCCATTATTTTGGTGCTATCATTACTCTCCTGCTCTCTCTTCAAAAAAAAAGTTCAAAGAGCACAGTAGTTCTCAATGCTGTGTTTGGGTATTATATTTTATTTTATTGCTAATACTTACTATTTGCTTTCATTAACAGGATTTTTGTATGTATAATATTTACTAACTATCATTATTATTATTATTATTATTATTATTATTATTATTATTATTATTATTATCCTTAATACCGTTATCAGTATTTAGGTTATGAATATTAGGGTTATTGCTGTAAATTATTATACTTATTATTATGATGATGATTATTAAATTATTATTTTGAGAATTATGTATTAGTATTATTTTTCAACTATATGTATAGAATGAAGGACAAAGTTATATTTGTAATTTCAAATATTCAAATTTTCCCCTAAAATATTTTCTAGATTATATATATTCATTGAAATATTTTTGACTAATAAAACATATATGTCTACTAAACATTCTACTTTTACAAACTTAGGATTTTGTCTGTATACGATTTTTAATTTATCAAAGTATCGAATAAAAGTATTTTGGACTAATAAAAGTATTTTTCTAATTAATATATAACTATTTTCAAGTATCTACGTAAGATTTTTTTTAACTCATAAAATATACATTTCAAATATTATAAATATTTTTCAAAATAGTAAAAGTATTTACTCTCCACAATTTCCTCCTTATTATCCTCACTAACCATGACTAATCGTGTCACTATTCCCTTCCTAATTTTGGACCCTTATACCTCGACCCCGGCTATTGGACAAAACAGGACTTGTCGGATCATCGCATCACACCAGACGACAAACCAGGCAAGATACCTTGCCTTATTTATTGATTATAATTAGTTGCATCTTTCTTTATATTTACTGTATTTTTACTGTCTGTTTATTTTTAGTTTGGATCCATGACTTGCTATTTATAGTTTACTTTCTATTGCTTTTAGTTACTTTTTCTTCTTTCTTTAATATGCATATGGACCTAGTCTTAACAGACTATCTTTTGTCAGTAATCCTTGGGAGGGAGAAGACAGTTAGATGTATGAGCTACCCACTTCCAAAAGGTCGTAGTAACTGCGTATTATGATAGTCATGTCACGACGGTCACTAGCCTCGAGTTATGTGGACTGATGGATCACATTAGCCGCTACCCTCGAGTTATGCCGGCTGATAGTATTGGTACTTGACGTGTGCGAGTTGATAGTCTTGGGGGAGTCAGCCTTTACCTGGCCATACATTGAGATGTCTTCTAAATTACGTACTAGATTGGTTAGGTGGCTTTAGTTAATGTCATGACACACTTCATTCTAGTCATAGCACGGGATAATGTCACATCGCAAAATAGTGTGCTACCCCTTGTCCTTGTTTGGTTGTAGGGCTAGTCCACTATTTCGATGACGGGATATTGGGCCTTGTTGTGGTTGGGATACTTTACTTTTTCTTTGTGACTTTATGACCTATATTATAATCAGTTTATATGACATGTTTTTCATGTATCTTGTTATGTCCCTCACTACAAGAAAATAGGGCTTTTCCGACGTTTTTTTCTCCCGACGTTTATGGGAACGTTGGCTTAGGCGTGATACACCGACGTTCTACAATAAACGTTAGAAAATGCCAATGTTTGCTCTCAAACGTCGAGGATGATCGACTTTTTTTTTCTCGACGTTTATGTTTAAGTCGTCTTAGATAAGTAAATGCCGACCTTATACATTAAATATTGTAAAATATCGACATTTATTTTTAACGTTTATGTCAAAGTTGGCTTAGGCATGATATACCGATGTTCTGTTATAAACGTTAAAAAATATCGTCATTTCTTTGTAAAGTTTGAGAATTACCGATGTTTATTTTGTGGCATTTATGGTAAACTAGGTTTATTTTACAATTTTTTTTAACTTTCCCTCATCATTTTCACCCAAAAAATGTTGTATACGAAATTTTTTTATCTCCCCATGTTCTCTACAGACTCTTCCCCCTCATATAGCCCAATCCCAAATTAAACCCTAATCCCCAAATCCTATAGACCCATTTTCGTCGTACAGATCTCTATCTCTCCTACATCGTCACCACCATCGATCCCTATGAAACCCGAGAAACACCACCAGTTAACCCATGGAGAAGCTGAAGAGCTTCAGCCAGAAGTTCACCATGGGGTCCCAAGGCGGCTGGAACCAATATATGAGGAGTTCTTCGACCTCGTAAAGTCCATGGTGAGTCCTTATCTAAGATCGAGGAGTACCGTATCGTCCTCCGTGAGGTCGACTTCATTCGTAGTCGCATCCCCGGCCCCGACACCCCACATTGAAAAATGGGGTTCCTCATCCGCCTCATCTACGTTGAGATGCTCGGCCACGATGCCTCCTTCGAGTACATCCATGCCATCAAGATGGCTCACGACGCCCCCCTCCCCCCTCAAGTGGACGGGGATGTCCAGCATCATTGCTTTAGATCTTTATGGCTTCATTTTTTAGTCCCTTCTCGTATTACTTCTTTAGGGTTTCAGTTTTTTAATTTTAAGTTTAAACTACAAAATCTTGAACCCTCTTTAGCTTGGAGTATTGCGCATTTGAGATTGTGGTGTTGTCGGTTGGATTGATACCAAGCTTTGAGAATAGTACTTGACTTTTCCAATAATCTTCTAAATATGGCTTCAGTTGAGTGCCAATGCTAGAAGTTCTAAACTGAGACTTACAGGAAAACTAGTGTCAATACAGAAGGCTGTTGGGCTTTTTGTAATTAATCTTTCTTCTGATTATGGACTGCATTAATGTAGGACAACACTTGTTTATCAAACGAGATGGGTGCTAGAAACTAAGAAGGATAAGAATGTTATAACCGTGACACTAAACTTTCTTTGCTTTGACTTTTGTGGTGTTATTAGCACTCAGTCACAGCATTTGGGCCAACTCTTTCACCAGAAATGCTAAAATTATCGAAGAATTTGCTTCCACAACTCCTTCTCACTTTCTATATTGTTGGATCCGGCCCAGGGAGTTTTATTAGGTTGAGGGTAAAGCAACATTTCTTATTTAATTGAGATACTTTTTGAATATTGATTCCTTCCAACTCTACATATGTATCTTCTAAGAAGTAAAAAAAAAATTGTCGAGTTTTTTGAGATGATTAGCTTGTCCAGATATAATTTAGTTAGAAATGTAATGATTAAACCTTACATCTATTAGTTAGGCATTTGTATTAATAATTCGTATTAGTTACTTAGAAAAGAAAGGATTGAATCTTGTATCTGTTTGTCCATAACTAAGCTTTCTGATTCTTAATAAGTGATATGCAGGCGTGGCAAGAGGATCTGGATGGCGGCACTTGGCAGATCGGACTTATTTAGTTGTCTTCTACTTAATCGACATGCCATTTGCTCCTCTTTAGGTTTAACTTGGGACTTCAAAATAAGGTGAGTAGCTTCATTTTGATTTGCTTCATCATATGGCTGTCACAGAGATGTAGTTTACCTGATAACCTATCCACTATATCCCTTATCTTGATATAGTTGTCAGTTGTGACGAAGGACTTTTTAATTGAGTAATTTTGATATTGTAGTTGACGTACTTTAATTGCATGGTATAAATTTACATGAAAACCAAAAAAGTGTCATTTTTGACTTTTTAGGACTTTTTTTTTGAAACATGAAGTATCTAAGTATCAAGTACTCTCGAATTTCATTCCACCTAACCAGAAGATCATGCAGTTTGAACAAACTGAGAAAATTTGAACGGCCTTCAATGTCCTCGATTGGCATTTCCTATATATACTGAACACTTCCTATATACCTAGTATCATCTAAGCTCTATTTCTTAGCAAGATTCATCTATCTTACCATGATTTCAGGAACTAGAGAAACAATTAGGGTTTTTAATTAATCCCCACTCCACGACTCCATTCCATTGATCTTTCTTACAAAATTTCCATTTTTTCGTTCTAATTAGGGTTTTTCTTTGTTTCATATGTTTTGACATAACCGTTCAAGAGGTACATGGAGATCTCGAGGGTGCACTCGGCAACTAGAGAAAGGACTACGGAAAGCTCATCGTCGACCAAAACAGAGTAAAAATCTCGATCTCTAATTACTTGTTGATTCAGTTTACACCAATGTAATCTAAATTGTGAACAGAATAAAATTTACACGAATGTAATCTAAATTGTGACAAAAATCAATAGAATGAAGTTAATGGTGTACCTGCTTGACCGATCGTACCAATTGAATAGAAGAAGAATTCCACTTTATTTCTGTTGTTACCAGTGAAGGATCGATATATGTATTTGTTCAAAAGCTTCAAGGGATGGATATGTTGGAACCATAGTAGGAGTAATGCCTGCATTATTCACAAGATCCTAATTTACCAACGAAGTTCTCCTTGGCACAATAAGGATAACACTGCAAACTATAAATGAGTATTAAGAAGTTACCAGTAAAGTAATAGTAAAATAATCGAGAAGTGCTACTTATTGACACCCAATCAGAAGAATTCTTCAAAGACACTCGTAAATGAAGCATAGTTTGTATTATCAGCCGATATCGATACGATATGGCCGATACCGGTACGATTTGGCATGTCCCGATAGCTAGTGATATTGACCGATACCAACATTTGGGTTCTCTTTTTTCAGCCAACTGGCAAGAATGTAAAAGCATAGTAAGGTTGTAAAGGGTGTAAATGAAGGAAACTTATTCATCGTAGGTAAACCAATCAACAAGGGCGAGTATTATTTCATTCAATTTCAAACTACTAAGAGACATCATAATAAATACTTAAAATTGTGCCTACATGTATAAAATATTTTTTTAATTACTAATGATTATTTATTTTTCAATACCAAAAAAAATCTAATACTCCGATCCAAAAGTGCCGATACCATCGATCTCCATAGTCATTGGAAAAGTCCGACATCAATTCACTCACAGGACAAATAATTCTTGCACAGGAATTCCCAGACTTTATGGGCTCAAGCAGCTAACTGTTTTAGTTGTCATCATCCTTCAGAGGTGAATATTAAATTGCAACCAGACCAGTTTTCAAGATCACCAATCTTTGGCTGGCCAATTGACCGGTAACGAACAAATACCATAATTTGCTTCAGCTGAAGGGGGCTCCATATATGCAGGCATTTAGAGGGAACAAAGAGAGCTGATGAGCCCATAGACGGTCATCAGATCTTTACCCAATATCAATTGAAGTTTCCAATTTCTTTTTTTTGCACCTGTGAAGTTGATAGGTTCTCATGTCCTTTTTTTATATATCTAAAGTTCCCTCGATTTCTTGGTTTTGATACTGGTAATTCTCAGTCCATTTTTGGGATTGCCTTTGCTATTTGTTTGAATTCTTCTTAGGCAACGTTAAGAGTATTTGCATAGACATGATGAAAAAATTCGGTTCGAAGTTGAGGTCTAGTATGGCTCATCAATTGTAGGAAGTTAAAAAAAATACAGGTAATTGTGTTGGTAATTTAGCCCTTAATTTATGTGTACCTAAAAAATGCTGTAACTTAAAGAAAATGCAGGAAGTCAAAGAAAACTTTGGGTTGGTCTTCTGTTGCTCTTCATCTTCTACACTCCAACAGCTTCTATACATATGCATTGTAATTTTCAAGTTTTTTATAAATTGCCAATTTGTAAAACTTATGTTTTTGATGTTATGTATCCTGATTTTGAGTTTTGCATTTATAGGTTCTCATAGGGTGTGATGGGTCGAATTCGGTTGTGGGTAAATCATTAGGACTCAAGGCCCGAGAGCTCTGTCCTGTGCTAGCAGTATGGTATCACAGAATATCCAAATAGTCGCAGCTATGCGAGCAGTTTCTTCCATATTAGGGGGAACCAAATGATGTATGGAAGGATTCCAGTAGACGACATGTTAGTCTATTGGTTTGTTAGATGGCGAAGTTGATGACAACAATTCAAGTAATTTTGGTTCTGGCTAAAATTTTCTTTTCCATCCAAGACCACAACTATTATTGCTCTGATCAATTTTTTCCAGCTCCTATGTATTATTAATCCTAGGTGCAGTGAACATAAAAATGAACATATAAGTTGAATTTCTTTTATTCACTGCTTTATCTCACCACTGTTGATTCTTTCATTATTTTAACATGTTGATGTTTTAGGAAGCCTTCTATGTTTAGTTATTTATAATAACCAATGTTTGATTTTCTAGCCTGCAGTTTTATGGTTGAATATCACAATGTTCAACACTGCATTTAATGAGAAGAAGCATGTGCTTAGGGAAGAGAAATATGTAATAAAAGTAGAATATGAGATGATGGAAGAGCATGCGAAATCCATGTATATGATACCTGATGGATTTGTACCTTTGCATCCAACAACTTACTACCTTGGTGATAACAAAATGTCTTTCCCTAACTACGGAGCCTTTCTAATGTGGCATTGGATACCTCCAGTTGCTCATGATATCTCTAAAGATCATGAACGAAGGCCACCTATGGCTTAATTACAACTACTTCAAATAAATCAGTAGATTATTTGAAATTTGTTTTTGTTACATTTAAATAAAATTTTGAAGCTAGTTTCCTGTTGTGTATCCTTTATAAGCAAGTATAAGTGCGTTTCTTTTGCACTCGAAATTACGTTTTGTGCACATAATGGGAACTGCAATAGTTCTTTCAATTGTCAAAATATAGTGTTCTTCTATACATATCAATTTTGTGTGGGGTACTTCTTTACTATATAAGCACTGGATTCTACTGAAGTCTTTAACATGCATATTTATTTAACATGAGTTCCTTCAGTAGCTTATATGCTTAACGAAGGAAATATTGAGTTTCCATTGAAAAACTTGTGTTACAGGATCTGCCTACCGTATCAGCAGACAATTCCATTGGGAGTAATTTCATCTGTAAGTTGCCTAAATACCTCATCTTGCTATTTCATTAGAGGCCATTATTTTATCTGAAGCATAGGGATACAAACAGACACTCAAAACTATATTAAATGGTTTAAGCACATGGATGCTGGTAAATAAAGATCATAGTTTTATAAATCATTGGGGATATGCTTTGGTGAGCTTATACATGTTTGTTTCATATGGAGTTAATCCAGACAGGTTTATACTAGCCACTTTTGAGGCCAAAAGACTAAAATATCGATGTAGAGAAGGCGTAATTAAGACTTAAAGTCAAAAGCAGATTAGCAGTAATTTTACTGAACTACAAGAAGTGTTCTTTTGGGATGAATGAACATTAAAAATATTAAGATTAAAGGTCAACCAGGCTCTTATTGTTATCCAACTGACAAGATTAGTCGACAAGTGTTCCATTCGGGATATGCTCGATCGCTTCATTTGCCCATATATTGTAGGTTAACTAGTTTTTTTAAGTGAGTTGTGATCCTTGGAAATTTTCTAATATTTTCTTTATAAGCATATGTAATTAATATGAAATTTCTAATATTTTCTTGATCCTTGGAAAATTTCTAATATTTTCTTTAGAATCTTAGGTAGCATCCTCTCACTCTATAACAAATTGTGGTTGTAGTAAGAGAGGCGGTGGTTCTTAGTACTTGATGAAGGTATACAAATGAGTGCTGAGGTAATTTCCTTACATGGTTCTCGTTAAATTAAACTTAGTATATCCATTCCAAAAAAACCCTACTATTTCTTGTTTTCTCTACTATTTTTTTAAGTGCATCTTTCTAGAACCTTATGTTTGATCAATCATTGAAGTACATAGGAATTTCAGCCAGGTGCACCATTCAGAAAGTTTGCATCCATGAGGGATGAGTGGGTCGTTAAGAAAAGATACATCAGTTCAGGTTATGTGAAGTTCATCGTTGTAACTGTGATGCAGATAAAACTAAAGCTTGATATATTTACGATGATCTCTGAGAGGTCCTATCCAATTTATTGGTGTTGGTTATACATGCTAAGGAGTGAGGCTGATATAGTCACAAATTTGAAGACATGAAGAAGGGTTGTACTAATTGGTTGATCTTGCACGAAGATGAGAAAAAATGTTGTATTTTGACTTATTTTATTTTGTTAAACACGATTGTATAATAAAATGTTATATTTTGATCAATAAGTTTATTTTGTAAATTATATATTGTTGAACGTATAATGTTAATTGGAGTATGGTTTAATTACTCATTAGGAAGCTGGATGAACACAACTAATGCATGGCAAATATATTCAAAAAAAATTTAATAACTTTACCTATAATGACGTTTTTGTTAAAACATTAGAAAGTTGTTGGAAAAGGGTTGGGAAAGCAAATCCCAACGTTTTTGTAAAAGCTTGGGAAAGTAGTCCAATTTTTGACGTTTTAGTTAAAACGTGGAAAAATTTCACCTATTATTGCACAATTTCCAACGTTTATTAAACGTTGTTATAAACGTCGTCTTTACGTATACCGACGTTTATCTAAAACGTCGGTAATTCCCAACTGCAGCAACGACGACGTTTGTCGAAAACGTTAAAGAAACATCGGGAATTTCTATACTAACGTTTTTGACATTTTTTTTGACGTTTATAAAACGTTGGAAAAAATTAATTTTCTTGTAGTGCCTCTGAGGACCTGGTGATCTCTCCAGGTGTGTGTCTTTGTGATGTTTCGCAGGTGCTCTAGCCATGATCGTGGTCTTCCCTTTTCTATCGAGGAGGATTGCTCTTGGATCGTCCATTGATATTTTTATCGATCATTTTCTTGTATATTTTTCTCTTATTTAAAATAGTTGGTAGTGAATTTGTCTCCGCCCAACTACATGTACAAATGATAAATTTATAGTTGATCTATATTATTATTATTCTTTTATTTTTGTGGACGAGAATTAGTGTCGTAGTTTACTGCATTTTACAGCTTATGTATACATATGATGGTTCCATACATTGGAGTTTACTTCGTATGTATGCAGCTGGTATATCGACGTACTTAGTCCTAAGTATTTTGGGACTGAAGCGTTACATATTTTTATGGTGGCCCATGCGGGTCGAGTTTGCCATTTCGGTTACGTTATTGTACCGAGCGGGCCTGCATATAGGAATAAAGTTTAGGATCTCATCCACATAATTCCTTGACTCCATTTTTCGATATCTCGCTCGACTTCCTTGATTCACCTTTTGCTTGAACTTTTTCTACCGCAATCTTATCCTTTATTTCGTACTTAATAGTAGTTAGGAAGATGACTACAGTATTATATGCTCATGGGTCAAACACATGGCTAGAATGATTACATTGACAATTAGTTCATATTGAGATCCTATTTGAGTTATAAAGGCATTTTATTATGATCTTAAGGATTAGTTAATTCCAAGTTGGGTAGTAGCAATATTACTAACTTCGAAGGATTGTTAAAATTTTATTACTACTAGGTGATATTCATGAGAGGACCGATAGACTTTATAAAAGATTGAGAAAACAAATTAATCTTTGATTTTGAAGGTTTAAGAAAATATTTATGATTATTGGGTTTATAGCTACTCATATTTTTTGGAGGTTATAAAATTGATTTGAGGAAAAATTTAAATCAACAACTGTGTCATGTGATCTATGATTGATAAATTATTTAGATTTTGAGTTTAATATTTTAATTGTGGAAAAAAAATTGCATGATACACGATTGATAAGATTATCTAAATCCTGAGTTTGAAGTTTGGATTGATAATATTGTGATTGTGGAAATTTTATTAATTGATATGATAAAGGTTTATTGTGAGATTGACTAGAAAGTTCAAAATTTTAAAGTTATAATTGATGACCTCAACCGACTAGAGGATATGAAAGTTTAGTTTATGCATATTGGATATATATTTTTGTTATACAAAGGGTTATCATGAGATTAATTAGAGATTTGGTTTATTTTTATGATTATGCTTGAAAATCTCAAATAGCATAGTTTATATTGAGCTTGGAAATACATATTGGGAAAGAACTCAAATTTATAGATTTAATTCTTATCGAGATAGAGAACCAAGAAGCAAGCAAGGTCACCCCAATGAGATAGAAATATTACAATTTAAGTTGCCATATCATCCATGACCATGATAGTTGTATATACTCAAGTATAGCTAGTCATCGATGAAACCGTATGACTATATCGCCATCTTGACTTACTCGACCTTCACTCAAACCTAGATCTTTTATCGCGATCTCCTAATCGTTTGAAACTTGAAAATGATTAGAACTGTTTCCTTAACCACCCCTTACCTAGGAGACTATCTTCCCTCCAGGAACCATACTTCACGAGTCTCTCCACTATTTTATGTTGATCTACTTAATTTTTTAAAATGCTTAACTTTGTGTTTTGTCTTGATTGCTTAACCCTTGTCCTTTTATTTTTGTGCCTTACCTTGATTTACTTAGACCCATAACACCTCTAACTCTTCATGCAATAATTAGCGACCCTTATTTATTATCCAAACCTGACCACGGCCATTAAACCTAACCATGTTCACTCATTGAAGATTTCTTTTCTTTAAACTCCTCCATGACATAGGCAAACCATATTTCTTGTATAATTCCCTTGTACAAGTATCGAAATTTGATCATGACACATTTTCGGTTAAAAAAAGGGAAGAAGAAGGGATTAGATTAGAAGGCCAATAGAAGATATTAGTGGAATAGTTAATAAAATGATTGTGTGTTAAGAGATATGAGTTGAACCATGCTATTTGATAGAATTAAGAAAGGTGATATTATGATTTGATGAGATAAGGTGATAAAAGGATAGTATACTTGCGAATGACAAAAAGGTTTGAGATTAATCAAATGTTGGAAATTGACTTTTATTTTTGGTGCTTAAAAGATAAAAATTTTTCACATTGATCAATGAGTATAAATTTCCTAGTAAAGAATATTTTGAACTTTTACTTCGTCTATATTAATTGAAGGTTTTGAATTTCAAATTTTCGAGGAAATTATAGCTTGAGAAAATATGTACAAGAATGACGAGAAAAAAAAAGAAAGGGGTTAGAGATTTAGTGAATTAAAAAGTTTTGGACTTATCTCGTTCTATTACGAGATGTAGGATTTAAAATATTTTAGTTAGAAATGTAAATCTTGGGTAAGTTAAATTTGGAGGAAATGATGAATCGAATAAAGGGAAAGGAAATGTGAAATCTATTTCATGGAATATAAACATTGAGGATAAATAATAAAATAGAAGAGGAGTTAAGTATAGAAAAGACATTGGAGATTATGTTAGAAACATAAACTTCGAGGACATGACTGGTTATGACTAACATCCAACGTGAATTTAAATATTGAAATTTTGATCAAACTTTGGGAATTACCTTTGGGTTACATAGATTGATGGTACAATGATCAAATTTAGATACTCACATGACCATCTTCTGATTACATTCTGTGATTTTATTTTTCATATTTATCCAAATTTACAATTATTCTAATTGACTGTTTTCTATTGGATTCCTTTATCAACTCCTTGCTTAAATATTAATCTTGTTTCGTATCGAGAAACTCTTGTGTTCCCTCAACCCTACCTTTCCTAATTATTCCTAAATTTCGAGGACGAAATTCTTGTAAGTTGGGTAGGATGTAAACCTCCTAAATTTTTACTAAAATTTAAAAAAAAAATTGGTATTGAATTTGTTTTTCGTATTTGTACGTCGCGTGCAAGAACGTATATGCGATGGTATATTTTTATATACACAAATGTTCTATTAAAGATTTCTTCATATGAAAAATAAGTATTTATTTTGATTTATTATATCGCGTCGAGATTTGGCAAACATTATTTATGTATTTAATATAAAAAAGCTATTTTATTTTGTGGTACAAATATAAGTAGTAATTTAGAAAACTATTATTTTATGTAAATATATTATTTGTGTGTGAGTGACATGAAATTTATTTCATGTCCACTTTGATTTTAGAGTTATAATTATTTTATTACAAAATGATATTTCAAATATTTAAAATTATTGTGATTTTTGAAATTAATTATTATTACATTTTTATAAAAAGATAGCTTGAACTTTGTTGAGTAAAATGTTTAATTGACTATCTCAATTTAAATTGAGATTTGATTTTATGAAGTATGATTTTAATTAGTATGAACTAAAGATAAAGTTTACCTAGTTTTAAATATAGATTTTGATTTATTGAGTTACCTTCAATTCAATTTAAATTTAATAGTGAAATTATCTAATTTGGGTTTAAATAAATCCTAACCTTATCTACCAAGTAATCCTCAACCCTATATAAAGGAGAGCTTCCCATTGAATTCTCTAAAATCATCTCCAAAGATATTTCCATCCAAATTGCGTATCGTGTCTGTGTCTAAAAAATCTTATTCCAATTCTTTTTATAGTTATCCATGTCGTGTCCGACAACCTCGGACACGACGACAATGACCACAAAACCTCCCCCCTCATCGAAATCTACCACAGCCCAAACCCTATCACCTCCGTCGCCGACAATGGCCACTGCACACCCAGAAAACAACCAAGGAGAGGGAGCCATGACCCTCACCTGTCCGTGACCTCGTCGGGCACCCACAGCCGCCGCCTTCTTCTCTCCGGCGCTGTCCCCGATCAGAGTCGGAGACGCGCCCCGCCGCACGCATGCGCAGTACCGCCCTAGCAGGTTACTCCGAGCCCGAGATCCCTCTCCACTGTGCTAAGACCCTCTTGGCGTCGATCTTGGCCGAGCCGCCCAGGTCCGACGTCAAATTCCTCCGCCCGTCCTCTAAGGATGCCCTATTGTCCAGCTCGTGATGGTGATTACTGTTACCGCGCCAGCCATAGTGGGTGGCGGGTCCAGCCATCGTAGCTCGCGACGGGCCTCGCCTGCACCGAGCGGATCTTCCCCGCTGATCGCTCCCATCCCCAGCTCCCGATGGTAACCCATTTCTTCTCCGTTTCCCCTCTCGTTCTCTTTAGTTTTCCCTCTCTCTCTTTCCTTTATTCTTTCATTCTCAAAGAAATGTGTATTTGTTTCTTCCTCATAGCAATCAAGAAGAAGAGACAACAGTCCCGATTTTGGGGTTACCCATTGTTCTCTCTTTCAAAAAAAAAGTTCAAAGAGCACGTGTTTGGCTATTATATTTTATTTTATTGCTAATACTTACTATTTGCTTTCATTAACAGGATTTTTGTATGTATAATATTTACTAACTATCATTATTATTATTATTATTAGTGACTCTTATTATTATCCTTAATACTGTTAGCAGTATTTAGGTTATGAATATTAGGGCTATTGCTATTAGTTTAAATTATTATACTTATTATTATGATGATGATTATTAAATTATTATTTTGAGGATTATGTGTTAGTATTATTTTTCAACTATATGTATAGAATAAAGGATATAGTTATATATGAAATTTCAAATATTCAAATTTTTCCCTAAAATATTTTCTAGCTTATATATATTCATTGAAATGTTTTTTTTACTAATAAAACATATATGTCTACCAAAAATTCAAATTTTACAAACTTAGGATTTTGTCTGTATACGATTTTTGATTTATCAAAGTATCTAATAAAGGTATTTTGGGCTAATAAAAGTATTTTTCAAATTAATATATAACTATTTTCAAGTATCTACGTAAGATTTTTTAACTCAGAAAACATACTTTTCAAATATTATAAATATTTTTCAAAATAGTAAAAGTATTTACTCTTCGCAATTTCCTCCTTATTATCCTCATTAACTATGACTAATCGTGTCCTTATTCCCTTCCTGATTTCGGACCCTTATACCTCGACCCCGACTATTGGACAAAACAGGACTTGTCGGATCATCGCACCAGACCAGGCGACACACCAGACAAGATACCTTGCCTTATTTATTGCTTATAATTAGTTGCATCTTTCTTTATTTTTACTGCATTTTTACTGTCTGTTTATTTTCAATTGGATCCATGACTTGCTATTTATGGTTTACTTTCTATTGCTTTTAGTTATTTTTCCTTCTTGTCTTTAATACACATATGGACTAGTCTTAGCGGACTACCTTTTGTCAGTGACCCTTGGGAGGGAGAAGACAGTTAGATGTATGGGCTACCCACTTCCAAAAAGTCATAGTAACTGCGTACTACGATAGTCGTGTCACGACGGTCACTAGCCTCAAGCTATGTGGACTGATGGGTCACGTGGGCCGCTAGCCTCGAGTTATGCCGGCAGATAGTATTGGTACTTGATGTGTGCATGTTGTGAGTTAGTCTTGGGGGAGTCAGCCTTCACCTGCCCATACATTGAGGTGTCTTCTAAATTACATACTAGATTGGTTAGGTGACCTTAGTTAATGTCATGTCATACTTCGTTCTAGTCATGGCACGGGGCAATGTCACATCCCGGAATAGTGTGCTACCCCTTGTCCTTGTTCGGTTGTAGGGGTAGTCCACTGTTTCGATGATGGGATATTGGGCCGTGTTGTAGTTGGGATACTTTATTTTTACTTTGTGACTTTATGACCTATATTATAATCAGTTTATATGGCATGTTCTTCCTGTATCTTGTTACGTCTCTCTGAGGATCTGGTGATCTCTCCAGGTGTGTGCCTTTGTGATATTTCGCAGGTGCTCTAGCCAAGATCGTGGTCTTCCCTTTTCTATCGAGGAGGATTGCTCTTGGATCGTCTATTGCCATTTTTATCAATCATTTCCTTGTATATTTTTCTCTTACTTAAAATGAATTGTAGTAGATTTGTCTCTGCCCAACTATATATACAGATAAAAAAATTTATAGTTGATCTATATTATTATTATTTTATTTTTGTGGATGAGAATTAGTGTCGTGGTTTACTACATTTTATAGCTTATGTATACATACGATGGTTCCATATATTGGAGTTTACTTCATATGTATGCAGCTGGCATGTCGACGTACTTAGTCCTAAGTATTTTAGGACTATGGCGTTACACGCGAGGGTGCCAAGGGGTGCCTAGATGCCAAAGGGCACCAGGGAGACAGGTGGCGCCTGGGTGCCAAGGGGCACCAGGGTACAGGTGGCGCCAGGGGCGCACACGCTAGGTTGCATGACACTAAAGAGCGTGCGCAACCAAGGGAACACGGCACCAAGGGGCGCGCACACTGCTCATCTTCTCCTCCAACAGACTGAGAAGAGCTCAAAGAACCCATAAACTTCAAAGTGCCAGAACTTGCTCAAAACAAGCCAAAATTGGGACTTCCAAGGGTCTAAACTGGATAGAACGAGATTTCCTATAGCCTGGGCGACTGGTTTTAGAAAATACCAAGCTTTAATAGATCAAAACAAAAAAAATAAAATAAGAAAAGATCAAAATCTAGATTTACAAAAATCCATCCATCAAAACCAAAAATATTAAGTTCTAATGAGGCTTAGAATCTTACAAAGAAGAGAATAGAACACTAAAACTTGGGATACATCATGAAGCAAGTTGCACTTGCCTAGTGTTTCTTGGGTGTAGGTAGAGAGTAGTAATGGAGAAGAAGAAAATAATGAAAGTAATGAAGAGAAAGAGAGAGAGGAGAGTTGACTTATATATCAACCCTTCTCATCTCAAACCAAAATGAACCAAACCAAGCCAAGTCATGTTGAACCAAACCAAATAAACCAAAGCAAGTTTAAACCAAGATCAAGCTAAGCAAAACAAGTCTAACTACAGTCCACCTGACAATTGCTAGAAATTTGTACACGTATACAGAAAATACGTATAACGGGAAACGGGAGTGACAACTCTACCCACCTTAGAAGAATTTTGTCCTTGGAATTTAATCAAGAGGCTAGAGGTATCGGAACAAGTTATACTACTACTGGCAATCTATGACTAGCAGTCAATCAAACAATCATTCATGAAAGCAAGGAAGTAAAAGCATAAGGCATAAGGAAGATATTATACCTTATAAGTCAAACAGGTATGGATATTGTGATCGAATATCATCCTCACGTTCCCAAGTTGACTCACCCAAAGAGTGATGACCCCAAGCAACATGGACTAAACTAATAGTCTTGTTCTTGAGTACCTTCTCTCTTCGGTCCAATATGGATACGGGTCTTTTCTCATACGAAAGGTTGGTACCAACAACCAATTCTGAACGATCAAGGATGTGGCTCGAATCTGGGATATACTATCGCAATTGGGATATATGGAATACGTTATGTACCTCACGTAATGATGGTGGAAGAGCGAGACGATAGGATACATCACCTACTTGCTCTAGAATATCAAACGGCCCTATATACCTAGGACTAAGCTTTTCCCGTATGTCAAATCGAATGACGCCACGGGTAGGCGAGATCCTAAGGAATACGTGATCGCCGATAGAAAACTCAAGAGGACACCGATGAGAATCGGTCCAATGGCACTAACGATCTTGTGCAACTCGAAGATATGACCTCTGACTTATCTGACCACCTCGATAGTCTACGTAACCATCTCTGGACCAAGCATCTGCCTCTCACCTACATCATCCCAGGCTAAAGGTGACCTATACTTCCTGTCATATAGTGCCTCAAATGGTGCCATCTGGATACTGGCTTGGAAACTATTATTGTAGGAGAACTCCACCAAATGCAGGTGATATTTCCACGAACCATCGAAGTCTAGTGTACAGGATCGCAACATATCTTCAAGAGTTTGAATCGTGCGCTCCGACTGACCATCTGTCTGCGGATGATAAGTTGAACTAAACTTGAGACGAGTTTCCAAACTCTCCTGAAGACTTCGCCAAAAGTACAATATAAATCTTGAATCTCTGTCTGATATGATACTGATTGACACTCCATACAATCTGACTATCTGCCTGTGGTACATCTTTGCTAGCTGATCCGTCGACTGACCAATCCTAAAAGGAAGAAAATGAGCTACCTTAGTGAGCCGGTCAACTATAACCCATATAGCATCTCTCCCATATGGTGATTTAGGTAACCCAGTTACAAAATCTATAGTAATATGCTCCCATTTCCATTCTGGGATTAGTAAAGGTTAAAGAAGTCCAGCTGGTCTCTGATGTTCAGCTTTAACTTGTTGGCAAACTAAACAATGTGAGACAAACCGAGCTATCTTTCTCTTCATGCCATTCTACCAGAAATGCGGACGGATATCATGATACATCTTTATGCTACCAGAATGAATTGAATACTATGAACTGTGAGCCTCTGCCATAATCTCTTGCCTGATGTCACCACCGGAGCGTGCCGTCTTCGTGAATGCATAACTCTGCTCTTCGTCCTGCTTCACATTCTGCCATAAGCCATTGAAGCTTAGAATTCGTTGATTGATCTGTCTTAATCCTCTCAACTGTACTGAAATGAACTTGTATACTGGCCATCAATGCAATATTGGTAGGAAGAACAATCTCTATTCCCATCTTCTGAAGATCTGCTAATAACTCTGGCTGTTCTGTTAGAAAATAAGCTCTTGTTCTTCTACTCAACGCATCTGCAACTATGTTAGCCTTCCCAGGATGATACTGCAGGTTGATGTCGTAATCCACCAGTAACTCTAGCCATCTTCTCTGACGCATGTTGAGATCCTTCTGGGTAAACATATAAGACTCTTGTGGTCGGTGAAAATCTCTACCCGATCTCTATATAAGTAATGTCTCCAAAGCTTAAGGGCAAAAACTACCGCTGCTAACTCCAAGTCATGGGTTGGGTAATTTCTCTCATGACCACGAAACTGACATGATGCAGAAGCTACTACCTTACCATGCTGCATCAAGACGCATCATAATCCTCTGCCTGAAGTATCACAATAAACTAAAAATCCTCCAGTCCCATCTGGAAGCGTGAGAATGGGTGCCGTCATCAATCCTTGCTTCAACTTCTTGAATGAAGTCTGACACTCTGTTGTCCAAGTAAACTACACATATTTATGGGTCAACTGCGTCAATGGTGCTGAAATTCGAGCAAAGTCTGACACAAATAGTCAGTAATAGCCGGCCAATCATAGGAAACTGTGAACTTCTACGATGGTACTAGGTACTGGCCATGTCTCTATAGCTACTATCTTCTGGAGGTCAACTTTCACTCCACCTCTGGTGATGATGTGACCTAAGTACGAAATACGATCAAACCAAAATTCGTATTTACTGAACTTCGCGTACAACTGGTGCTCTCTGAGAATCTGAAGGACTACTCAAAGATGTTGTTCATGCTCTACTTTATTCTTGTTATAGACCAAGATGTCGTCTATAAATACTATCACGAACTGATCCAAATACTACTAAAATCTACTCCATTAGCGACGTAAATTTAGCGACGTTTGTAAAACGTCGCTAAGTTGTGCACATTAGAGACGTAAATTTAGCAATGTTCGTAAAACATCGCTAAATTGTGCACAATAGCGACGTTTAATTGAAATGTCGCTAATAGTCGTTACTAGCGACAAAAATAGCGACGTGACAACGACGTATATTAATTACATGAGCTAGTCGTTGCGAAACGTCGCTATGACGTCGCTAATAGCAACTAATTTAGCGACGTTAGGATGAACGTCGCTAAATTCTAATTAAATTCCCTCCGATTCATTTTCCTCCATTTTACCCTCTCACTCTCTCCCTCTGGCGCTCTCACTCTCACTCTCTCCGGCGCTCTCACTCTCTCCGGCGACTCACTCCCTTCGGCGACTCTCCTCCCTCTTCGGTACGTGACTTCCTATCTCTCTCTCTCTCTCTCTCTTTATTTTGGTTATTGGTGGTTGGAGGGTACGGGTGGCTCGAAGGGAGGGACAGGGGGGTGCGGGTGGTTGGAGGATGAGCAATGGTCCTATGGGGGGTGAGGGGCAGGGGGATACGGGTGGTTGGGTGGTAAGTGGGGATCGGCTAGGGGGTGGGGCAGGGGGGTGAGGGCGACTGGGGGTGAGGACGGGGGGCTGGGGGTAGGGAAGGGTTAGGGTTCGAGTTAGGGTTGGGTGTGTGTGTATGTGGGGGGGTGAGGGGCGGGGGGGGGGGGTGAGGGCGACTAGGGATGAGGAGGGGGGTTGGAGGGAGGGGAGGGTTATGGTTAGGGTTCGGGTTAGGGTTAGGGGTGGTTGGTGGGGGAGGGGAGCAGGGGGACTGGGGAGGAGAGGGGGGGCTGGTGGGGGGAGGGGTTAGGGATAGGGATAGGGTTCGGGTTAGGGTTAGGAGTGGTGTAGGGAGGGGGGAGGGGTGCGGGGGGGCTGGGTCAGGGGCCCCGATAGTGCCGAAAAATCTGATAATTTAGTAATAATTATTTGTTTTTCGACACCAAAAAATTTGATACTCCGATTCGAAACCACTGATAGTGCCGATATTTGTAACAAGTAGTTTTGTTGGTTGGTTAATGCCGTCGTCTATTTTCCTTGATCCCGATACTCACAGGAATGGTCCCGAGTCACCGCCGTACGTCAGGTTAGGACCTTCTTGTTGGTCGTAGGGTTGGGGGGTCTGCTGTTCGGGGTGGGGCCCCGAGGGGGCTCACAGTATATATGTATGTATATATGTAGTATGTAGTATATTCGTTTCAGTTTTGAAGTTTATTCATATTTGTAGATATCTAGAAATGGCTATATCCATGAATCTGCTAGACCGTTCATGGATGTACAACCGCATTCGAGATGACAGGCGGTATGCGAGATGAATACATCGCCGGAGTAGAATAATTCCTCCAATTTGTGAAGGCGTTTCCTCAATCCATGGACGTCATGGACATTAAGTGTCTGTGTGCAAAATATCAGAACATGAAGTTTCAACCAGAATTGGATGTGATGTATCACTTATACACAAAGGGTTTCCTTCTAAATTACTACCAATAGACCGCACACGGAGAGCTTGTCCCTTTAGCATTCCAAGCGGAGACTTATGTGGAGCCTTATGTTGAGCCTTATGTGGAGCCTTATATGAATGTTCGCAACCGAACTGGTGTTGACAACGAGTATGTGAACATGGTCTTCAACGCTGCGGGGCCTAGTTTCGATCCATACAATCGTGACGCAGCTGAGGAGGCACCGAATGCTGATGCCGTAAAGTTTATGGAGTTGCTGGAGAATGCAAGAACTCCTTTGTACCCTGACTATGAGGACCATTCATCGTTATAGGTGATCACTCGGTTCTTGAGCATAAAGTCTGACTTTAATATGTCACAAGAATGCTACAATAGAGTGCTCGAGTTGATTACAGATATCTTGCCGGAGGGTGCCAAGTTACCGAAAGACTTCTACCGCTCTAAGAGGATGGTAAGATCCCTCTGGATGGGATACCACAAGATCGATTGCTGTCAGAACGGATGCATGCTATACTACAAAGATCACAAGGATGCAGAAGTATGCAGATTCTGTGGTGCTGATCGCTACAAGCCAACTGCTGCAGGCAAGTCTAGAAGACCGACTGCTTCAATGCACTTCTTGCCATTGACGCCGCGGTTGCAGAGGTTGTTCATGGTGAAAGAGACCGCCGAAAATATGAGTTGGCACAAGCGACAACCGACCAAAGGAGTGTTGGATCACCCATCTGATGGAGAAGCGTGGAAGCACTTCGATCGAGCATGTCCTAATTTTACTTCTGATACGCGTAATGTAAGGTTAGGGCTCTGCTCTGATGGTTTCACCCCATTTGGTCTTTCAGGATCCCAATATTCATGCTGCCCGGTAATCCTCACTCCGTACAACCTACCGCCTTGGATGTGCAAGAAGACACCTTACATGTTCTTAACTATTATCATCCCCGGTCCAAACAACCCGAAGAGGAACATCGACGTGTACTTACAGCCGTTGATAGATGAGCTGAAGCAGCTATTGGAAACAGGGGCATACATGTATGATGCTTCGAAAAAATAGAATTTTCAGATACGGGCAGCAATAATGTGGGCAATCAACGACTTTCCGACTTATGGAATGTTATCTGGATGGAGCAGTCATGGTTGGATTTCATGTCCGTATTGCATGGACCACACTAAGGCTTTTCGTTTGAGATACAGAGGAAAGCCATGCTTCTTTGATTGTCATCGGCAGTTCTTTGCGAAAGACCATCCGTACCGTAGGAACAGAACTGCTTTCCGTGCCAGAGCTATGGAGAAGGGCGATCCACCGCCAATGTGGTCCGGAGAGGACATATGGGAGCAAGTAAAAGAAATCCTAAGTTTTAATGAAGATCCTACAACGAGCAGCCATTGTGAAGAATTTTGCAAAGATCATAACTGGACCAAAAGAAGTATATTCTGGGATCTGCCATATTGGAGCACAAATCTGATTAGACATAACATTGACGTCATGCATATCGAGAAGAACGTGTTTGATAACATAATTAATACTGTAATGGACGTCAAGGGAAAGAAAAAAGACAATCAGAAGGCTAGATTGGACTTAGCCGAAATATACAGACGCCCTACATTACACATGATAGACAACGGGAAGGGAAAGCTTTTGTGGCCTAAGGCAATCTACTTGCTGGACAAGGAGGACAAAGTGAGACTTTGTATATGGATCCAGGACTTGAAATTTTTGGACAGATACGTCTCCAATCTAAGAAGATGTGTCGACATAAAGGAGTGTAAACTGACTGGAATGAAGAGCCACGATTGCCACGTATTCATGGAAAGGTTAATTCCTGTTGCATTTCAAGAATTATTACCGGCGGTAGTCTAGGATCCATTAACAGAGCTTAGCATATTCTTCAGAGATCTTTGTTCTTGCAAGTTGTTCGTCGATCGTTTAGAGAAGCAAGAGAAGGACATTGTGGTAACACTTTGCAAACTTGAGAGAGTTTTTCCTCCTGCATTCTTCGACTCAATAGAGCATTTGTCGATTCATCTTATCCATGAGGCTATTGTTGCTGGACCTGTCGGTTATAGTTGGATGTACCCGTTCGAGCGACATTTGAACCACCTCAAGAGGAAGGTAAAAAATAAGGCACGAGTGGAGGGTTCTATTTGTGAAGCATATGTCCTTGAGAAGATTTCAAACTTCTGTTCTATGTATTTTTAGCCTCATATTGCTACAAACAGAACAAGAGCTCCCAGAAATGACGACGACTATGAAGTTGGTAATGAGACAAAGCTGAAAGTATTTACTGCCTATGGAAAACCATCTGGTAAAATAAAAAAAGATATCTAAATGACGACGAGGTTAGCGCTGCAATGTTATATGTATTGCTCAAATACGACGAGGAAGAAGTAGACAAGCTAAAGGGGTAAGTAAAATTATTTTGCGTGCTTCGTTGCTTCTCAATATAACTAATATACCTATTCTTCGTTGCTTTTCAGCATGTTTAAGGATGAGGTAACGTCCAACAATTCGTACGCAACCGAGGAGTAGTAGAACGGTAAACGAGACTTTATTTTCTTTTTTGGTTGAGAGCATATATACGGATATCTTCACAATTTACTTTTTATGTACGTATATACTTGCACAGAATAATTAAGTTAGCATCGTTTATTTGGTATTTAGGTTGATCGTCCGGAGGCAATCCTTGAGAATGAGTATATTAAAACTCTATCCAAGGGACCAATTTATCAAGTGAAGACCTGGCCAAGTTACTGCGTAAATGGCTTCAAGTTCAAGTCAACAAATGCTCGAATAAGAGACGACTTCTTGGATTTGGATTCTACGAAGAATAGCTGTTTGTGCATAAAATCTTCAAACTACAAAGACGTCGACCCAGACAATGACTTCTTTGGCGTCTTACGGGAGATTGTGGAAATAACATACAATTATGCTATAGAACCTTGTAAGATCGCCTTGTTCAGATGTGACTGGTTCGATCCGATCCAAGGTCGAGGTTCGAGAGTTGACAAACATGGTCTTGTTGACATAAATTATCGCCGTCGATATCAAGCTTATAAGCCGTTTGTTCTAGCAAGCCAAGCTCAGCTAGTTTACTTTACCAGCTATCCAAAATGAGGAGCCGGGAGATCAGATTGGTGGGCAGTCTGTAAGACTAAAGCTCGGAATACCTTCAATGTCAGCGAGATAGCTTATCAGGAAGATGAACTACCTCTTATTACAAATATTATCAATATGGACTCAAGAGAAGTTTCTCATGACATGTTTCATCAATTGGAAGAGGTAGAAGTATCAGAAGAGAAAGAGGAAGTTGATAGAAATGAAGAGGAAGAGGAAGAGGAATCAGAACAATATAAAATTTCATAAGAGGATTGAATATGTTTAATTTTCATATGTAATATGGTTTACTTTGTTATTTTTCAGATGTAGTATGGTTTACTTTTGTTTTTTTTTCCAGATGTAGTATGGTTTACTTCTGTATTTTTCCAGATATGGCTCGATGTGGATCCTTTGGTTCCGGTGCTGGTGGGAGTCGATAATGCCGACAGTCTCCATCTACCACTCCTCCTACCGACTCCTCCTCATCCCCCCGTACTCTAGTATACACTAGCGATCTAGTTGCCAGCAGTGTCTCCATACCCGGCTCTAGCAGTTCCAAGCTAGGGCCTTCTTCTTCTACGCAGTCAGTACTGTCGAGTATTCTATAGGCCGACCCCACTACTGAGGAGCAAGCAGAGGCCGAGGCCCATGCCGAGGGCGAGGCCGAGGCCGAGGGCGAGGTCGAGGCTGAGGGGCAGGCTGCGGGCAGGGGCAGGAGTAGGGGCAGGGGGGCAGGGGCAGGCTATAGCTCCCATTTGAGACAGATCCTTCGTATCGCCCGGAAGGGGATCTGAGGTTGGAGATTTGGGCCTGTACTCGGACCAGGCGGTAAGTAAAATTATTGTATTTAATTTGTTTAAATTTATTATAAACTTGTTTAATAAATTTTAATTTCTATTTTACAGGTATTATCCCTCCTCCGTACACCGGTCATTGGGTACATTCCTGCGACAGAACTACGGGGGGCCCTGGATCAACTGGAAGGATGTCCCGCCGACAAGAAGGCCTTCTGGTTTGAGCACTTCTCGGTACGTAAAAGTTTATTTCCTTTTAACATTTAGTATGTTATGTTATAACTTACGTACTACTATGATTTTTTCAGCGGACTTACTTCTTCCCTCCCCACCGTGTCGTTGCTGTCGTGTCTATTTTTTCCAGCGTCGCCAGCAAGCTCATTAGGGATGCGATACTCGACCAAAAGGATCATGAGTGCTGGAAAGAGCATATTCAGGGTTAGATCTCTGCCGCCGACTGGGCGGTAATGAAGAGGAGATTCGAGGAGGGAACCTACAAGGAGAAGTGCGCGAAGTCTAAAAGAGCACGACAGGCGGGATCGCAGTGGTTTGGTGGGTCACGATCCATCATGGATTTCTTTACTCATATGGTACATATCTCGCTGTATACCCATAATTAATACTTTATAGTAATATATTTCTTTCAATTTAACTGAGAAATTATATAATAATTTCGTAACAGGTTGAATCGGGAGATGACCCAAATATGGTGACCTTGTTCCTCGCCATGCACACGACGGAGAAGCGGTTCGTTGACGACAAGGCCCGGGACACCTACGTAAGTTTTACTTAATGCTAGTTCATTAATATTAATTTTTAGTTACGTAAAGAATTCATAGAGATGTTATTTCTAGGCTGAGTTTTTGAAGTTTTACTTAATGCTAGTTTATTAATATTAATTTTTAGTTACGTAGAGAATTTATATAGATGTTATTTCTAGGCCGAGTTTTTGAGGCTTAGGGAGGCCGGGCCGACACGGTCAGATGGAGCTGGTGCTAGCACTTTCCAGCAGCCCTCGACCGTCGCAGCTCAGTCAGATGATGAGCTGTGGATGAGGGCCGTTGGTGGCATGCATAGCGGTACGTACTATGGTACGGGCTCTTATGGTGCCTTCATTGTGTCACAGGCATCTACGACCGCTACTAGTATGCCTGGCCCCGCACAGACTGAGGAGTTGCTCCTCCACCAACAGAGTGTCGATGTGCAGATTGCAGCTCTGTGTGACGAGATGCTGCAGAGGATGGTGGCGCCACAGTCGTATCTGCAGCGTTATACGGATGATTCTGTGCTCATCTCACGTTTTGATAGGCTTGAGGAGATGACTGAGGTGCTACAACAGATGACCCCCGCTACGTAGGAGACTACGCAACGGTTGGTCGAGCAGATTCAGCAGTTTCGTGAGATGGCTATGAAACGACCATCTGCTGGTACGCTGGCAGCATCGTCTACATCCGGCGGTGCACGAGAGGATATTCTCGTCAACCTGTTGTCACCGGAGGAGTATTAGATGATCATGGCATTGCGACGACAGTAATCTGGTGGTGCTCCTCCTCCAACTACGGCTTCAGCTCCAGCTCCAGGCGATCAGTAGTTTTATTTTTGCATTTTCGAACTTTGTACTTTATGTTTTTTACTTTGTACATATTTGGGGATATTGACTTTGTTCGTTGAGGATATTAACTTTGTACGTATTTGAGGATATTGACTTTGTTCGTTGAGGATATTATTGACTTTGTTCATTGAGGATATTATTCGTTGAGGATATTATTTTTTCTTTATTTTTTTGTCTATTCTGGAATGTATTGTGCATGCCGGTGAGTGTTCCATCGAGGGGGTCGACGAACCCAGGGATTGGATTCTGTATTTTGTATTTTGGATTCTGTATTTTGGGTCAAGCTCCAGCTCCATTTGCATTATGGATTCTGTTTTTTTATATTTTTTTAACTTAGCGATGTTTTTAGCGACGTTAATAAGGATCGCTAAACTGTAGTGACGTTAATAAACGTCGTTAAAAATGTTGCTAAATTGCTAACGTGGCACCGAATCTGATGTCAGCACATCATCGTCAAAACGTCGCTAAAGTGTCGCTAAACGGCGACCACACACTAACGTCGTAAATAGTGTCGCTAATTAGCGACCACGTCAGAACGTCGCAAATAACGTCGCTAACCAGCGACGTTAACAACGTCGCTAATTAACGTCGCCATAGCGACATTTTGTGACATTTTTTCGATTAGCGACACACTTTTTTCCATCGTTTATATAACGTCGCTAGAAACGTCGCTAAAAAAATTTAGCGACGTTTTAACTGGGTTTAGCGACGTTTGTGAACGTCGCTAATTCGACAGATTCTGGTAGTGAAATAAGGCGTGAATATGTGATTCCTGAGATCCACGAATATTGCTGGCGCATTGGTCACCCCGAATAGCATAACAAGAAACTCCCAATACCCATATCTAGATTTGAATGCTGTCTTCAGGACATCTTGCTCTCTGACTCTGATATGATGGTACCCCGACCGTAAGTCAATCTTCGAGAATATTGCTGCCTCACTGAGTTGATTGAATAAATCATCTATCCTTGGTAGGGGATATTTGTTCTTGATTGTTACAGAATTCAAGATACGATAATCAGCACATAATCTTGACGTACCATCCTTCTTTTTCATAAGAAGCATCGGGGCTGCCCAAAGTGATCCACTAGCACGAATGAATCACTTGGTTCTGAGTTCTTCAATCATCTTGTACAGGATCTCCAACTCTTATGGTGCCATTCTGTAGACTCTCTCTGATACCGGTGTCGTCCCTGGAATCAAACCAATGGTGAACTATATTTCTCTTTCTGGCGGCATGCCTGGAAGCTCTTCGGGAAATACGTCAAACACTACTAAAATATGCTATATTAGCGACGTCGTTTAGCGACGAAACAAAATACCGTCGCTAAATATATAATATAGCGACTCCCTTCTATTGACATCGCAAATCGTCGCTGAATAGCGACGTTCAGCGACAGTAGATATATTATGTCGCAGAATAGCGACGTTCAGCGACATATTATTAAAATATGTCGCCATATATTAAAAGGTTGTGACGTTTAGCGACGTCAACTGTTGACGTCGCTAATTTTTTTACTTAGGGCACAGTTCTGTTTCCTTTTTCTCCCTCACTCGAAAATTTTGTATTTTTTATTTTCCCTCGAGTTCTCGGCGACTCCCTCCCCCCTCCGGCGACTCCCTCCCCCCCCCGGCGATTCCCTCCTCCCCTGGCGACCCCAACCCCTCCCCTCCGTCGAGCTCCTCCTCCTCGAGCTTCTCCTTCCCTAATCCGAGCAGCTCCTCCTTCTCTCCGGTAAACCCTAACACTCCTCCTCCTCCTCCTCCTTCTCTCCCCCCTCCCACACACACACTCACAGAGACACACACACACACGGACACACGGACACACACACACACACACACGGACACACGGACACACGGACACACACATAGACACACACGGACACACACACACACAGCTATTGTGTGTGTTTTGAATCCATAGGTTCGATTTTGAGGCTCTTTTGAGTCCTCATTAGGAAGTTAGGATGGGTTTGATATCACCCATGGAGAAATTCCGAGAGTGGCTAGGATGGGTTTATGCCCAATAGGCTATTTTGTCTTCTAATTTCAGATTTGTATATGTTAGAGAATAGATTAGCCATGGTTAGGATGTCCCAAGTGGTTTTTATTTGAATACATGTGTTAGTATCTATGTATTTTTGGCCTACAAGTCACTTTTGTAGGTGGATACATGAATTTTGGTATATATTATATATGTGGACTGATTTGGGGGTTATTGTGTATATATATATATATATATATATATATATATATATATATATATATATATATATATATATATATATATATATATTGGTGTGTGTGTTGGTAGTGCCTTGAGGTGGTAGTGCACTTGTGAGTGTGCTTGAGAGTGGTGTTAGTTTGTATGTGTGTTTTGTTAGTGAGAAGTGAGAGAGTTAAGTGTGTTATGTGTTGTAGAGAGGAGTATATGTGTTTGAGTGCTTGTGAGTGTATGTGATGTAGGGGGAATTTAGATATGGGATGTGAGGGTGTTAGTATGTGTGATAGAAGGGGGGATCATAGCATAATAGCTGCAGGATGGAGCAGTAGCAACTACAAGTAGCTGCAGTGGCAGCTGCAGTACATGGCAGCAGGGTAGCAGCATGTAGGGTGCACCTGCGGCAGCGGCTAGGCAGCAATTGCAGCAGTAGCAGCTGCAATAGGCAGCGGCAGCGGCTAGTTCCTATATATATGTGTTAGAGATAGATGTTAGGATATCTAGGATACATAAGATGTTAGAGGATACGTTTAGTATCCTAAGTTAGCCAGTTAATATGTTAGAGTTACGATAGTATCCTAGGATTCTAAGTAGTATCTTAGGATATTGGTTGATATTATATTCAAGTCTTGTCAATAATGTCTTTGACTTTGTCATGGGGTCTTAGATATCGGTTGTAGGTGACATTATATATATATGGTCTGGCGATATCGAAACGAATCTAATGTGTCTGAATGAGATATCGGTTGTAGGTGACATTATATTCATGGGGTCTACTTGACTTTGTCATGGGGTCTTAGATATCGGTTGTAGGTGACATTATATTCAAGTCTTAAAAATTGATGTTAATTAAGACAATTTTCAACTTGACCCTGGCGATATCGAAACGAATCTAGTGTGTCTGAATGAGATTGGCATCAGTAAGAATCGATAGCTTATGTGTACATGTTGGATGCACAAGAACTTATGTGCGATATAGCATGGTTATTAGTAACTGTCCGCTACTAATTTGTGTCCCATAATAAGACATAATATACGAATTTGTGCCTATTGGATAATGTGTGTCCATCTTTGCAGAATTATTTCCAAATGGATATGAATTACAACTTGCAAAATCGTTCATGGATGTACAATCGTCGTCCTGATGATATATGTGGTGTACGGGATGAATGCATAGCGGGAGTAGAGCAGTTCCTGCAGTTTGCTAAGGCGTTCCCTCAGTACATGGATGGCACCAAAATTAAGTGTCCGTGTGTGAAATGTTATAACGTAAAATATTATCCAAAAGTGGAAGTGACATATCATTTGTACTCGAGGGGTTTCACGCCTAATTACTATCAGTGGATCACACACGGAGAACTTGTGTCTTTAGCATCAGAGCCAGAGCCTTATGTTGAGCTGTATATGCATACGGGACCTAATTTTGTTTCAGATAATCATACATACGACGACGGGTGCGTGAACATGGTTTTCGACGCTGCGGGGCCTAGTTTCGTTCATGATGCAGCTGAGGAGGCACCGAATGTCGATGCTGTAAAGTTTATGGAGTTGCTGGAGAATGCAAGGACTCCATTGTATCCTGGTTGTGAGGATCATTCACCGTTGGAGGTGGTTACAAGACTGTTGTGCATTAAGTCAGATTTTAACATGTCGTAAGAATGCTACAACCGAGTGTTGGAGTTGATTATAGAGATCTTGCCGACGGATGCTAAGTTACCTAAAGACTTCTATCGGTCTAAGAGGATGGTGAGATCGCTCTGGATGGGATACGAGAAAATCGATTTTTGTCGCAATGGGTGCATGCTGTACGACAAAGACGACAAGGACGCAGATGTGTGCAGATTTTGTGGTGCAGATCGCTATAAGACCACTAGTATAGGAAGGTCTACTGGTGCAAGAAGACCGACCGATTCAATGCACTACTTGCCTTTAACGTCGCGGTTGCAAAGATTATTTATGGTGAAAGAGACGGCCGAAAATATGAGTTGGCACATACGAGAACAGATTGAAGGAGTGTTGGATCACCCATCCGATGGAGAAGCGTAGAAGCACTTTAATCGAGTGTATCCTGATTTTGCTTCAGATCCGCGTAATGTCAGGTTGGGGCTATCTTCTGACGGTTTTACTCCTTTTGGTCTTTCGGGATCCCAGTATTCGTGCTGGCCTGTGATTGTCACTCCGTATAACCTACCGCCTTGGATGTGCATGAAGACTCAGTACATGTTTCTAACCGTTATAATTCCTGGCCCGAACAATCCCAAGAGGAACATTGATGTGTACTTACAGCCTTTGATAGATGAGTTGAATCAGTTATGGGAAGTAGGCGCTAACACGTACGATGTTTTCAGGAAGCAAAATTTTCAGATGAAGGCAACCCTTATGTGGACCATCAACGACTTTCCGGCCTATAGAATGTTATTTGGATGGAGCACTCATGGCCGTCTCTCATGTCCGTATTGTATGGACCGTACTAAGGCTTTTCGCTTGAAACACGGAGGAAAACCGTGCTTCTTTGATTGTCATCGACAATTTCTGCCAAAAGATCATCCGTTCAGAAGGAACATGAATGCATTCCGTGCCGGCATTGTAGAGAAGGGTGATCCACCACCAAGGTGGTGCGGAGCCACGATATGGAAGAAGGTTAGAGATTTTCCAAGTGCTATCGAAGATCCTACAACTGGGATCGGCTCACTCACTCAGGTATGGGCTTCGATTGATGAGAGTACTCAGAGGATGGTGAGTACCCTTACTGCGCATGGTGAGTGACTGCGAGAGCTGGAGCAGATACGTCCTTTCGGTCCATCAACGGCGCCGACTCCAGATAATGCACTGCCTCCTACGCCCCCTACGGTGCAGCTCACACAGGAGCAGTATGAGTACATGCTATCCCAGATGCACGGCAGGGGTCCTCAGTGATCCAGTAGATTTTTTTATCATCTTTATATTTATTGGCCATATGGGCCCATTGACCGTTCTGTACACTGATTTTTATTATTATTTGACTCTGTTGGACATGTATGTTTGTTGGACATGTATGTTTGTGATATTTAATTTGTTGGTATTTTCATTGAGTACATGTATGATATTTAGTTGTAGACTGTTATAATGGGAGACTGTTATTCATCTATTAGTTGTAGACTGTTATGATGGAAGACTGTTAATTATGATGATATCTGCGACGGGGATGACAAGTATACCTACGCTGGGTTATTAGCGATGATCTGATATACAAAGGAGGTGCTGCCTAAATTTTAAAAAAATATAATGTATATTTTTGTAATGATGTGTGTCTGTGTTTACAGTGTATGTGAAATGCAGTGTTCGGAACCATCGATAGTTTCGATTACTGTTGTATGTTTTATCTTGGACAGAAAGAGCAACTGTTCAGGGTGTGCTTCTGAGAGCTTTATTTTCACATCCTTCACTCTCTCAGGACGTCATACAGGATCCCGAGAAGGTGAAGGACGTGAAGAGGAAGCTCTGAGAAGTGCACCCTGAACTGTCGCTCTTTCTATCCAAGATAAAACATAGAACAGTAAGCGAAACTGTCGATGGTTCGAACACTGTACTTCACACACACTGTAAACACAAACACACAGCATAACAAAAATACACAATATATTTTTTAAATTTTTTTCAGTATTCTGCGACGGATAGCGACGGATAGCGACGGATGCGGGACGTCGCTATACGTCGCTAATTAGCGACGTAACGTCGTTGTACGTCGCCACCTTGCTGACGTGGCAGGCATGCCACGTCATTACGTAAATAGAACTAAACGTCGCTAAGTAGTCGCACTATGTCGCTAATTCTGCGACGTAATGTTTTCGTCACTCTCCGTCGCTAACTTTACGATGACCCGGCGACACGACGGTGACGTCGCAAACAGCGACCTAGGGCGACGAATGTGACATCTGCGACTAGCTTAAAAGCGACCTTCATTTTCCGTCACTAAAGTCGTCGCTAATTACGATTAGCGACGTATTTTCTATTATTAGCGACGTATAATGACGTCGCTAATTTGTCTTATTTTAGTAGTGAAAAAATTCTTCTACTCTGGGAAACTGAATAGCTGCTGCTACCGCCATCCATAAGACTGGTGGAGAGGGTTCTACTTCTCCTCTGGAAAATAAAAACTCTTCTTCGTCGAGAATACAAAAAATAATCCTGCCAATATGGCAGTCTATTCTTGCGTATTGATCCTTCAACCAATCCATTCCTATGACCACATCATAGTCGGCTATCGAGAATTCTATTATCTAGCGGAAAACTCTCTACCGCTAACTACGATTCGATACGAAAAAAAGACTCTATCTACTCCTACAAGACCGTTACCAGTAAGTACATTGAGCCTTACTGATCATGACTCGGGCTCTAGTCCTATTCATGTCATGAATCGTACAGACATAAATGAATATGATGTACCCGAATCAAATAATACTAATGTTAGAAAAGAGTTAACGAGAATGGTACCTGCCACCACCTCACCTGATTCTAATTCTTCTGCTACGGCCAAAGCCGAAGCTTAACATTGTCCCCTTGGTGCTGGTCCCCTCTGCTGGTGACCTCTCTACTTGTTCTGAATCTGAATTTGGGCCTGAGCATACTGTTGAGCCTGGAGCGGTAACGGCCTCGGAGGCTGGTACTGCTGCTGCTGCTGCACTGGTGCTGGTTCCCTAACCAATGGACTGGTTAGGGTTGATGAAGATGAACTGGCTCTATGCGGACAGGACCCAATTTTGTGATCCGGTGCCCCACAAGCCAAGCACAATCCCTGTGTCCTGTGACACTCTGAAACCATGTGCCCAGGCTTTCCACAATGAGACCAGCCCATTGCGAAAGGCTGCTTCTGTCTCTATTGCTGAGAGTACGTCGGTGTCGAGTGCTGAACCGACGAAACTGTGGTCATCCTCCTAGAAGGTATGTGTTCACGCAGAAGGAGCTGAACATGAGGCAGAGAAGATGGTTGGAGTTGATGAAGAACTTCGACATCGATTTACAGTATCACCCCGGGAAGGCAAATGTGGTAACGGATGCGCTGAGCAGGCATCCGATGGCATGGTATCTGATGATAGATTGACATTTGTGGGAAGATCTGGAGAAGCTCGACATTGAGATGATTCAGCCAGGATCAGTGATACAGATGATGGTACTAGATATTTAGTCAGGCCTGATGGAGCAGATCAAGGAGACTCAGTCTACAGATGAGGGCCTTCGTAGACTCATAGTTCAGGCTTTAGCTGGATTGATTGATGACTTCACCATAGCAGAGGATGGATCTTTGAGACACGGCAGCCGGTTATGCGTGCCGAAGGGTGAGCTGATAGAGGCAATCTTACAGGAGGCGCACCGATCGCAATATTCTATTCACCCCGGTGCCAACAAGATGTACCGTGACTTGCGAAAACATCTTTGGTGGCACGGGATAACGAAAGATATATCACGCTTTATTTTGAGGTGCCTAGTTTGCCAGCAGGTCAAGACAGAGCGTTAGAGACCAGCTGGTCTATTGCAGCCGTTATCCATTTTCGAGTGGAAGTAGGAACATATTACGATGGACTTTGTCTCAGGGCTTCCTCGTTCCCAAGGAGAAAAGGATGCCATATGGGTTATCGTTGACAGGCTGACGAAGTGTGCTTATTTCATACCCTTCAAGGTGGGACTTTCCACCAAGAAGTTGGCAGAGCTATACATGCAGCAGATAGTCCACCTGCACGGAGTACCGGTGAGCATCGTATCAGACCGGGATAGCAGATTCACATCCCATTACTGGAGGAGCTTACAGGAGGAATTAGGCAGTCGGCTCAAATTCAGTACAGCGTACCACCTACAGACTGATGGACAGTCCGAGAGGACGATTCAGACGTTCGAGGACATGTTGAGGACTTGTGTATTAGACTTCGGCGGATCATGGAAGAGTCATCTTTACATGGTAGAGTTTTCATACAACAACAGCTACCAAGCCAATATCGGTATGTCTCTATTCGAGGCACTATATGGATGATGATGTCGTACACCGCTCTTTTGGAATGATGTTAGAGATAGAGTTATGCTTGGGCCAGAGATGATCACTGAGGCAGTAGAGAAGGTCAGGATGATCAGAGACAGACTCAAGTTGCTCAGGACAGGCAAAAATACTGGGTCGATGCTAGTCGCAGATCGATGGAGTTTGCCGACGGAGATATGGTGTTGGTGAAGATATCACCTACCAGGGGGACGATCCGATTCGGACGAGGCGGCAAGTTGAGCCCTAAATACATTGGACCGTTCGAAATACTCGGCATGAACGAAGAGGTAGCTTACAGGGTTGCACTACCACCCAACCTGGTAGGAGTTCACGATGTCTTTCATGTGTCTCAGCTAAGGAGATACGTTCCCAACCCCAGCCATGTACTGGATCATTCAGAGTTGGAGATCGGGCCGAGTCTTGCAGTTACAGCACAGCTAGTGGAGATATTGGTCCGAAGGAAGAAGAGGCTGAGGAACAAAGTCATACCCTTAGTCCGAGTAGCTTGGAGCTGTCACTCCCCAGGAGAATCTACTTAGAAAAGGGAGTCGGAACATGAGGGAGATATATCCTTACTTATTCGACCCACCAGTCGCGAGGGAACCATCCGTTCCCGCTTGATACCTTAAAGGTTAGTCTTAATAGTAGCCTTAGTCATTGTTTGAATTACTTGTTTATAGAGTCTTCTATCCTTGTGAATTTCGAGGACAAAATTTTTCAAGAAGGAAAGATTTGTAAGCCCCTGATATTTTTAATTATTTTATATTAAGGGTTTTTAAGTGCAAATAACATTTTTAGCCTTAAAATAATTTAATATAATTATTAGAAATTTTTTAGAATTTTTAAATAGTTTTTAAAGCTTAAAAATATCATTTTGCAATTTATTAAATTATTTTTATAGCAGTTTGTAATTTATTAGATTGTTTTAAGTCAGTTTGCAATTTTTGATTTATTTGTGCAAATTAGAATTTGCACAAAACACAGCAGGATAGGATTTGCAAATTAGGAATTTGCATTTAGTTAAGGCGGTAGGATTTTCTGTAAATTATGTAACTACGGGGGGTTTTCTGCAAAATGGTCGTGACCACCACCTTTTGCCTTATCGTCTTCCCGACCGACTCGTTGTAACCCTAACCCTAAACCCTAAATCCGTGATCGAAACCCTAATCTAATCCCCAATTTTGGCCTATAAAAACCTCCATTCGAAACCCTAACCCTATTTATCATCACGACCACCCTAGCCACCGCCACGACTCCGTCTTCTCCGTCGAGCTCGCCTGAACCCTAGATCTAGGATACCCGCCGTTCTAGCCGTCATCGTCGCCTCCGACCACCACCATCTTGTTCGCCA